>OZ026613.1:38501227-38681227 GCA_964020975.1 Hermodice carunculata | reverse complement strand
GGCATTTTTGTGTACAGACATGGAAATTTTGTTCTGGTGTTTGATCACTCAGTCTTTGTTCTAATATACTGTTTGTGAAAAGGCATCATGCTGTGTGTAATGATCCAAGTATTATAAACCCTTGAGCTCAGTACTTTAACATTTTGTATCATTTACAAATTTACGACACGAAAGATTAGGCCTATTATATCAAACTATGCTGACAGGTGTCAAGAGCATTTCGGCGTCTAAAACCCAACTTCAAAACCTGCACTGCAATGTTGCCCCGGGAGAAAACCTGAAGCAAATGACACAGAAATATTATAAAGTTGGTGGGCTTTTTTACTTTATGAAGACCTTTTGTCGAGTCTCTTGCATGGGCAACATAGAGAGGTCCTATTGTAATTCCGTTGTAGATTTCCAACATGTTCGCAATTTTGGAACAGTTGCAAATTTCTCTCGTCATTATTTGATGAGAAAAAATATTCTAAATTTGGTCAAACATATTTTATTAACATAAACAGTTGATCCACAGGCAATAATTTGAATAGATTTTGTGATCTTTGAAATAATTTGTTTCGGAATTGATCAACATCAATGTTTCTACTTCTGTTTACCCAAATGAAATTTCCTCACGATGAAATTTAAGCATTCTGCCCATGTTGATGAAAAGTCAGTAAGCCCACACATAATATTGTAATATATGATTTCCCATTAATTTAAAAGGTTTAAAGCAATAATTCATATAAATCTTTAATTTAATACAGGCGAATATTGTATATCTTCCCATCTGTAGAAAAAGCGCATTGCGCAACATTTTCTTTCAATGGCCTTGTGGTGCAATCATTGACAGCCAGCAAGACGCTCACCAGACACACATATAAGTCCAGTCTATTTCCCGTGTTGGAGAGTCGTGAATCATGGATAACACTTTTCAATGGCAATTAACGTCAAATTGTGTCCTTCGTCTTAGATATGACACCATAATCTTGGGCGTTTTCAACTCGTAACATGCTATCTTGCGTTCAGCACCTCAAATGTTTACATCTAGGTGGCAAGCATGGTCATAATATAGACAAACCGCAAGTAATATCTGAGGTGAACATTTGAGTGTGGTAAGGATGGTGATAAATACATGTAAAAATGCAGTGCTCCAAATGCCCATCAACTTATCCGAACAAACTAATCTACATTAGTGAGCCACCACCACCATCATCATGATGATGGTACATTAGTGAGCCACCTCCACCATCATCATGATGATGGTACATTAGTGAGCCACCACCACCATCATCATGATGATGGTACATTAGTGAGCCACCACCACCATCATCATGATGATGGTACAGAATCAAATCTGTAAGCTTGCAATTCCAGGTAACATCTATTCCTTCAAGAATTTTTTCTTGGTGTATGCTGAGTCCATGCATATACCGTCCCACTGGAACAAAATTGGCAAGAAAACTGTTTTGCATTTTTGACAAAACATGCAAAACTGTCATATTCTATGTGGGTAAACAAACGTCTCCGGTTTTATCATTTAGGCAAGCTACCTAGCTGTTCCTTCCATTCAGTAGTACATTTTTTCCTCCGCATATGATGGACACACAGGAAGGTTAAATTTCGGAAAATTTTAGCCATATTTTAACTCACCTAGGCCAAATGCAATACCGTATGACTCAGATAAAACATAAATATGGGCTAAATCTGTCAGTATTTCATTACACAGTGTTTCTGCGCTCAGTTTTAATATAATATCAAATACAACATGTTAAGATTTTAAACTTAACATTTCTATGGAAACAAATTAACGGCAAGCTTCGCAGTGAGATTTAACAAAATTCAGTACGCTAACCAGCCGCTTGACATCCAAAGTTATGAAAATAAACCAGTGGACACAACTAATGACTAGAAGAGAAGATTTGCTTCCAAGAATATCTCTGTGTACCTCCAAAATTTGCATAAATTTATATTGTACAATTTCTGTCTGTGGTTTATTGGATGCGCCTTAAGCACAAACCCATGAATTAAATTTGAAATGGCACTTCTACCTGTAATGGGTTTAAGATATTAAACATTTAAACTTTTCAAGTGTCCTTGTTTTCAATTAAAGTGAAGGGGAAATTTGAGTCCGTACGCGGGGGGTCACTTCCGTTCAACGAAGAGTGGCCCCTTTGGAATCGAGACGCTTTGCGAGGAATAAAGTGGTCAGAGTGGGCTAATATACGTCCGAGAACTCAATTTTTAGTCAGGGATCGAGAGAGTGGATTGTGACAATGTCTGCGTTGGTACAAAGACATAAAAGTGAAAAGGTTGCTCTGTTCTACTCTCTTGCGGCCTTATTTTCACTATGCCTGCGTTTTCTGGTATTGGAGCATCAACAAATACTATATAAATAGACTTCAGACTGCACTGAATAAGACGGTCAGATGCACACTGGCACTTCCTCCAAGAGCACATGTGGGCGCTGACCAGCTTGTTCTGCTAAAATGGCCAGATGTCTCTTCTAGAGTAGATTTTTTTGGCTTTGAGTCTTATGTACAAATTCTGTAGATCTCAAGCTCCTGACCATTTTCATGACCTAAAGCTGGTCAGAAGCCTGCATACATACAATACAAGGCAGAGTCAATTGGCATATGTTCTTTCTCAAGTAAGAAGTCATGGGAGACAAACATTTTATTTTAATGGTGTTAAACTTTGGAACCAACTTCCATACGAAATCAAAAGCTCAATGTCTAGATACACCTGTAAATACAAGTGTAGACAGTTCCTGACGGATAGAATGGTAGAAAGAAATGTGTCTGTCTCTTTTTTCAATTGAGAAATTCTCTGATATAATCTAGGAAATCATCATCAGTTGCTTGTTTACATTCATTAGGGCAACAATTTTTTGTTTCTTTTAGTAACTGTGATAAGGTTATATACCCTGGTATTGTATGACAAATTTTATATGTTTATATGGCGTGTCTAAGGACGTATCATAATTGTAAATTGTACTGCCAAATAGTGGATAATAGGACCGCTATGGGAATAAGCGTATGCTGCGTTTGTTGCACTATCCTTTTATATGGGCAGGTGTGTCAATTTTAAACTTATGGGTGTATCTGTATATATCTATTTGTCCATGTGCTCATGTATATTTATGTATTTGATGTAACCCTGGCTTTATGATAAAGAGTTTCAATGGATCAATCAATCAAATATATCATTTTGTTGACCAAACAAAGTATTGTTCCTGTTTTGTTTACTTGTTAGCATGAAACAAGTAACAGATAACCTGCATGGACGCTGTTTTACAACGGCAAGCTTGCCATCAGCGTTACACCTTGGAAGGCTTGGTTTTGTAGGTTTCAAAACGATTTAACATTGGATGTGATTGGCAAAAGTGGCAAAAGTATTAGTTTTAACTGTTTTGCTGGTGCTGCAACTTCTTTCTTATAGATTAACAACCATTTGTACTTTCTTCGTTATCACTTTCCAGCTGGTTTGGTACTCTTAAAGTGCATACTGGTCGCTGTCGTATATGATGTCATAATCTATTAAAATAAACAGACTCCAGCAATAAATTTCATTTCGTTTCATAAATATAAAACGACCTTTAATATAGCTGTGCTTTTTGAAAAAAATATATATAACTATACTTTGCGTTCTAATCCAGTACAAGGCTATCGTGGTAATCAATCTATGTATAATCCAAGCGTGTCATTTTACATAGGTCGTTGTACCATTGACAATTGTCGGCCTCCATTGAATAATCCCATTCATTACTGACGATCTTGAAGGGAAGAAATATCACTTGTTTGCCCAACATTTGATCTCGCAGCCATCTTGCACTACTGGCAGTTATCAAATGCGAACAATTTGATGGTGTAGGGCCTACCATAATCAATTGCTGCGAATTAATCATCTAGATTAACCTCACAAACAATGTGACATTAACTGATTAATATATGAAATCATATTAAAATAGTCGAACTGACTAATAACAATAATGATCACAAGGACAACAATTATAACAACACTGTTATTATTATCATCATTATTATTATCATTATCATAATCATGATTATCATTCTATTCCCTTATTATTATTATTATTATTATTATTATTATTATTATTATTATTATTATTATTATTATTATTATTATTATTATTATTATTATACATCTAATATTTCACTATTATGATGAAAACAGAGTGCTCATATAGGTGCGTTCAAAATGCCGCTGAGTAGAAATTCTTGAACCTGACCTGGCGAATACGTCAGGGACCTGTCTGGTGAATAAACAATTAGTCACGACATTCGTTATCTTGGACTGTGGACAAAGCAGCTGAAAGCCAATTCCACGGACAATAATGATTGGTACCAAATCAAGTTATGCACATTAGCTGTCTGTGCACATGAGAACTACATTAGCGTTATTGCAATTACATATGGCAGTTTAAAAAAAAATCAGATCGTCCCGTATGTACCTCATTTCCCACATTGTTGTTGCTATTTGTTGTTACTGGTGGACTAGCTATCAGCTTTGCGTCAAAATATTGATATAAACGTTTTAGATAAATCATGCTGGTCACACGTAAATGTGTCACGAAATATGCAATTCGTGTATTAGCTGATTTTCTTTTTCGGTCCAATAACTGAATATGAGCTGTCTTCGTTGTTTTCTTTGATCGGTTATCGACAAACTTATGGTACAGGTGAAAACAGGAGAAGAACCAAATGGGGCTTCGTTAGGATTTATCTATTTCACCTTACTACAACTGGACAGTCCGTGGATATTTCAGCATATTACAGCTGTACAGTCCATGCAGTTAAAGACAGTTCTTTCACAGAGAGAGAGAGAGAGAGAGAGAGAGAGAGAGAGAGAGAGAGAGAGAGAGAGAGAGAGAGAGAGAGAGAGAGAGAGAGAGAGAGAGAGAGAGAGAGAGAGAGAAGAGAGAGAGAGAGAGAGAGAGAGAGAGAGAGAGAGAGAGAGAGAGAGAGGAGAGAGAGAGAGAGAGAGAGAGAGAGAGAGAGACCTCTTCCATCAAAGATTTATGCACGATAAGTCCCATAATTAGCACGATGCCCAGATGAAGTAAAAAGTTTATGGTACTACTTATTTCTTTGACTTTACGCGGGTCTTTTGTACATGAAATAGATTTGTGTGTCAATTTGAAAACAAACAAAAAATATGCATCGGAATGTGGAAGAAGAGTGGTGACTTTGATAGTTTGGGTCCTGCAATTTTCATTTGGAACTAGCACCAGCCTTATTACTAAACAATGTGACTCAACAACATACGGGAACAGATAATTAACCATTTGTTTTTAACTTTTGTTGTTTTTATTTTAATTTCGCATGTTTTTATTTATCATTTACTCTTTTATTTGTTGGCTTCCTTGTTTTTGTGTCTCTAAGTCTGTCCATCTATGCAGCGACTGTCACTGGGCCATTAACGAAGGCACATCAAATAAAATAGACAAAAATGTATAAATATATCAAGATGTAAACGTAAGAACAATTTTCAGACGTGATAATAATTATACACATAAAATCATAGATTCATAAACTACGGACAATAAAATGAACAGAATTACCGGTTTTACAGCATTGTAACAGAGGAAAAGGGGGCTCACTAAGACATGGCGTCACGACTGATGTTAGCTACCGCCACCAAATGATCAAATTTCGAAAATGAAGGGCGGCTTTGAGAAACTGACGGCCAAAATTGGTCACAAGCTGAGGGTTGCCATTTTATATGATATTGTATGCAAATTTTGGAATACAAATGCCTGCCGAATAATTAGTGACCAATTCGATACCATTATTGATCATTATACAATAGACTCGTCTAGTCATTGTCTTTTATTACATATGTGTATCAGTACCTCGCGGGTATGTTGGGAACGTACCTCGACGATATGGTTTTGATGGTAATTGCCATTTCGGAAGAAGTTCGCCGAGTGTCTGAACGCAATCGTCTGAAAGCATTATTGTGCCAAGTAATTCGCAGCTGTTCTGCAGGGTGACATAAACCACAGTTAAGAATTTTTATGATTCTCGTGTGTCAGTGTGTATGACAGGAACAAATATTAAAATATTTTTGTTCGCTTTATTGCTTAAACACTTATTAGCAATCAGAGACTCAAATCACTAGATATTGTTAGATCATTTTACATTTGTGTTGTAAGTAAATTAAATTTGTTCATCTTTAATACAGCATATTTTAAACATATTTCCTTATTCAAGATCACCTGATAGAACATAAAATACCAATGTAAAGGCTCTCCTGACACAGAGACAAACAGCAGTTAAATAAATGACACACCGGACAAAACACACCCTTAAACAGGAATCATCTTATATGTATATATATATATATATATATATATATATATATATATATATATATATATATATATATATATATATATATATATATATACAGTAAAACCTCCCCATTCCGAACACCCTTGGGAACGGAAAAAAGTGTTCGGTATGGTGAGGTGTTCGGTATAGGGAGGTTTGCTTACTCTGGAAGTATATATTTGGGACCGAGAAATGGTGTTCAGTATAGAGAGGTGTTCGGTACACGGAGGTGGTCGATTAGAGAGGTTTTACTGTATGCTTATCATATATACAATGCATGTGTACAAATATACATGTTCCACACATAATACAAAAAAAAAAAGTTTGATAGCCATTAACTAATATAGAAGTCTTCTGGTCTCAAAGATGAATGAAGGCTCAGCATCAACAATTTTAAGATTTTCGTGCAAATAAATCGTGTCGTTACCATGAGTAATATAATTTATTAGTAGGCCTATGTCACCAGCAGTATGGACTAGTAGACAGGCGTTGACACCCGACACCCAGTGCCAAAATATGAATCCTACAAAACAAATCACTTCTAGGTCTTTTTATGAATAGGGGATTCAAAAATGGTGGAAAATTGATGTTTAGGAGAAGAACGGTAGTATCTATTGGCAGCTAAGATATTGTTATATATGCTAGACTCGATTTTAGGTTGCGAACACTTTTTCTCACTTGTGGCATATTTCTTCTTCTTCTTCTTCTTCTTCTTCTTCTTCTTCTTCTTCTTCTTCTTCTTCTTCTTCTTCGTCGTCGTCGTCGTCGTCGTCGTCGTCGTCGTCGTCTTCTTCTTCTTCTTCTTCTTCTTCTTCTTCTTCTTCTTCTTCTTTGTACGAGAATCTTACGCTGAGCCAACAGGCGAAGCATATAATTTTGCATTCGGAATCGAAAATTAGATTTCCTGACACACTTTGTCTCCCGATAAGTACGAGTGTCAACGTAACATGAATTTTTGCGCGTAAGAGAATCCCCTACCCACCCCACCAAAGATAGAGGTGACACATTACTGGTGCCCGCTAGACTTAAGTGGAACAAAAACCTTGAGAGAAACAGTTACACTCGTAGAATGATACGCTTACAATGGGGGCGAGGTAGAACTTTTAACTGCAGAGATAACTTGCGTACTCAAGATTTGAAACAATAACTTAGCACCGTCAGTTAAGCAGAGTTGCGCTGAAGACTAAATTTACATTATTAATTTACAGGTGAAACAAAGAAAGAAACAGAAATTATACGCGCCGCTTAAACCACGAAGACAGACAATGTGCATCACCGAGGGCTTTACAAGTGATCTTGGATAAATGATTAGGACCCCATTGATGGGGTTTGCCTTCTCATTTTGTCAAGCCATTTCTTGAGCTGATTGTGCTATATGTAGAACTGACTCATTGTGAATGTAGTTAGCAACACAGTGATACTTGCCTTGAGAGATCACTCCGATGAAAGACCACCTTCCTTGTAAGGCCACATTTTAAAGATAATTTCCATAGCACTTTTTTCGTTATTTATACCTGTTATAAGAGACCATCTGTCTCAAGAGACCACAATTTAGTCATTCCTAGTGGTAGTCTTTTAAGACAGGTTTCACTATGAACACAATACAATCACTTAGTCCATTATGGGTCAGCAGTCCAGAAGAAAATGACACAGTGGCACCAGTTCCTTTGTCATTATACATGTATTGCATAATGGATTGACGAATCGCACCTAAATGAATGGATACTGTAGCCAATGAGAGGAGTCGAGCTAAATCTGCAACATTAATATTTTGAATATTATGTAACAACTGCATGTTAAGGTAATATGAAATATAACATTAAAAAAACCAAACAAACAAGCAAACACCCCCCCCCCGCAAAAAAACAAAAAACAAAAAACAAAAACAAAACAGGAACACTCCTGAACTTCAGAATGGCCCAGTGGTAACAAACTGTACTTATGTGCCGGTGGGATAAATCAATTATGAAAACCAGTGGGTACTGGGCTTAATTCGGGCGAATAGCCCTAGTTATGTAACGCTGTGCACACAGTTTAAATGCATCTGTCGGTCTTTCCATCTTCCTGATTTTACCAAATTTTATAGATGTGTATTTTGTACCCATGCGCCATCTACACATTGGATGTGGTGTCCGGAAAAAAGACGCACGTTTGAATAATTTGTATGACAATCAATTAGCCACACGCGACAGTATGGTGAATGCGACTCCGTTCGTGTCTGTACTTAACTCATTATGACTGATGGTTGAGATCTGTTTTCTGGTGTACAGAGAATGCTCGCTTTGCTTTAACTCACACACAACTTGCGTTACATATTAGTGACTAATAGAAGAAGGCCAACAGCAAGACAATCCTAGTCGAGGCAGAGATTTATTAGACTCGGCAAAAAAGTCTAAGTCCAGTGATATAGCTGAATACATATACTGGATATTTTTAGAGGTGGCGGTGGACGGCCAGCAGGTCAGTCGAGTCAAGTAAAGGTTCATGGCTAAAAATACAATCGATTTCAGTACAGGGTAACAATCCAGAGCCAACTAGTATACATCATATTGAAATTTCAAACACGTAAAACATGTTTGTTAGTTTATTAAGTTTTTTTTTTTAAAGTTCGAAACAGCTAGTTTCATATTTTTATTTATGTACTACTATATTCTACTTACTCATTTGACCCGATCCGATTTTATTCTATTTTCATTCATTTTTGCTTCATGGTAGAAAGGTACATGGTACCATTTATTTCTCAATTTGTGTGCATTTTTTGGTTGTTGAAATAATTGGAGGCGAAGATGGCTTTCCGCGCCGATCTTTTCAAATATATGTGAAAATTATGTATTTACCAGACACTTTGATTTGATACATATTCTAAATGATCAACGTTTGTACATTAAATTATATATTTCCGAAATTGCGCTTTTTAAATTACCCGTTGTTGATTACTTTTTCTTTGTTTCATACCAGAAAATACGCTAAAAAATACCAAAGTGGAGGAAATTGATATGTTCTTTCTCTCTTTGTACTATAGAGAGTCCTATAACGATTCAACAATGTTCATCGAAGTATTTGCACAAGTGTTAATGAAATACTCTGTCAGACTGAACGCGAACCAGTAACAATTAATCGATATTTGCAGCAATCTAAGTATATCCTCAGCCCTTCTAGACTGCAGTATTTATAGTGGTGTCATATTGTGTGCGAGCTAATGACAAGGGGCAAGTGGACCTATTGTTAACAATGCATTCCGAGCGCGGGCCACTTTATTGCAGAGGACCAAGTCTTCAGAAATGGTTTATTATCCCACCTGGTCTGCTCAAATGTATTTTAATTTACCTGGCAAGAGACACAATGGTGGATAAAATGAACATCATGGGCAACGATCTGAAATTTCTACATCACAAACCTGGACAGTTCCATGAACATCCGGCCGCAGAATTGTAGCATTAGGTACAACACATGGTACTTGAGTGGGGATTATTGATGTGGAGAGGATTAGCCCATAAGTGTCCTATATCCGAAATATTAGCCGTGTTAATTAAATCATCGTAGGTATAATTTAAGTGTAGGTTGACATGGCAGTTGCGCTGCTGTATTCCTCATCATTAGTGATATTGTCGACACCGCACCGTGCTGGGAAATTATCACCAAAAGGTGAAGAATTGTACTTTTATATAAAGTAAAAAGGAATACAAATTGGATTAATAATGCAGGAGAGCATTATAGAAGACTTTGATATCGACAGAAAGGTAAGATCGCAATTGCATATATGAATTGGTAATTATTTGAGAGTGGCACATGCTAAGTTCGTGGTCTTATTATATACTTACCAATACAGCATTTTAACAATGGTTTGGGCATGAGAAACTATGAACTATGAAACTATATACAGTATTAAGTGACCTTTAAATGTCTGGAGCGACAGACACTATCAAAATAGTCATGTTAGATATATATGATGCATTCATACCAGAGAACCATGATATTGTGATTTCTTGCATTTCCCACGTAAGACTAGATGATGGGCTGTTTGAACAGCCCCCAGGTTTTGTCAAGAATCGTAAGGTTTCTTAGGAACTAGAAGAGTTCATCGTAGGTAAAGTTAATCTCGCTTGGGGAGGGCTCATCGTCGTCCAGGAGGGTTCTACACCTACGTAGTTTCTGTCACGCCCACGGACACAAGCACACGCGTATATGTCAACAAATTTGGACAAACAAATAATAGAGTGAGATCAGTTTGATGTCCACGTTCATTATGGGTAAGCTTTACCTAAATTAGATTGGATACAAATTTTACCTCATTAAGATTTTGTTTGTAATGTGCATCGTAAATACAGCTTGTCCAATCAAGAGATGCATAGCTGCAGCGTACAAAATGAATAATTTTAACAACAAATGCGGTTAAAATTAATCACACAACTGCTTTATGGCTATGTCTCTGTCTCTCGATATGCCACCAGTTACACGAAAACTCAAAAAGGATATTTTGGATTATAGACGAAATTTATCTCCTGATCAGAAGAAGAAGGCTAAAGTGAGGTACCTGAAAACCTGGCGGTATGTGAAATTGGACATCAGGGTGAAAACCCTTTCTTCCCTAAAGCTACCCAGAGAGAAATAGCCCGAGACCTACTGGAACTTGATTTTGAAGCAAAAATAGAAATGAGCTAAATTTCTTTCAACCAGATTATGAAACCTCCAAAGACACTGACAATATAATCATTTACTTCCAAAAGTGAACTCTCCTTTGGGGACTTTTTTTCTTTTTCTCTACCGTAGGTTTTTTTGTCGCAAACTTGCGTTTGCTCTTGACTTTCTACATGTTTTTGCCTTTTTCTTTCTTTCGAGCTTGTATGTATTTTTGCCGTTCGACAATTTTCAGATTCATGCTAAACTCACTCTTTATGTTGTCACCAAATATCTTTCATGCTGTGTTACTCCTTTCAGTATCTTATAATTCAGATTTCATCATATTTGTGACATTGTATATTAAACTATAAGATCTGAAATCATAAATGAGGATGTGTTGAGAAATTTTGGGGGAATCTCCACAAATTGCTAAAATGAGCTCCCAAATGACACAAATGACTCAGAAAATACTATATCTATAGCCTCTGACTCACCGTATATTGAAACTAAATATTTAGCTGAATATCTCAAGCCATTAAAAGACACCTTTTCTGTACTAGATATAAATATTCAAAGTTTGATTGCAAAATTTGATAAGTTCCACATACTGATAAATGATCTGGCAAAGGCAAAAAAATGACTTTGAATTTGATGCTATTTGTCTACAAGAAACTTGGCTAGATGGAGGCTCACCCAATGTTTCACTTTTTAACCTGGATAATTATGTTATGATTACCCTTGGAGCTACTTGTAGTTCTCATGGTGGTCTACTTGTATACTTGCATAAAAGTTTGAATTTTTCACTTAGAAATCTTCATATTCCAAATAAAGTTTGGGAAGGATTCTTTGTTGATGTATGTATGAGTGATACAGAGAAAAGGATAACACTATGTAACATTTATAGACCACCTAGAGACAGAAATGAGGATATTGACACGTTTACAACTAAACTTAGCTCAATAATTGAAAATTTTTCACGTAAATCATCCGAAATAATTATTGTTGGGGATTTTAATTTGGACTTGTTAAAGATAAATACCAGACAAAAATATGCTGAATATTTAGATATCATGTTATGCAACAGTTTGTTTCCTAAAATTACCTTGCCAACCAGACTAACAGAAAGAACTGCAACCCTCATAGATCAAGTTTTTTGCAAATTGTCACGTTAGTTCGCTCATGTGTATCTGGGATTTTACTTTCGGACCTATCAGATCACTTACCTATTTTTACTTGCATTGATTTAAAGCTGAAAGCGCAAATCCCCCCCCCCCCAAATTTGTAAAAATTGAAACTCAAGACCCTCATGCCTTACAACGTTTTTATGATGAAATTAACAATACTAATGTTATATCTAATCTAAATACTGACTTATGTTGTGACCCAAATGATAATTATGACAAGTTAGAGGAAATTCTTGTTAATGAAAAAACAAACAAACAAACAAACAAACAAACAAACATCTTCCAATTAAAACTGTTAAATTTGATAGATACAAACATAAGCATTTTTCATGGATTACTTATGGTATTTTGAAGTCAATCAAATATCGTGATGGGATTTATAAAAAAATGAAAAGTACTTCTCAAATTGATCCCCAATATAATACCCTGAAACAAAATTTGAAAACTTACAATTCAATATTAAATAGAAATATAAATGAACTGAAACAAAGATATTATCATTCTGAGTTTGAAAAGTTAAAACACAATCTACAAAACCTGGGATACTATAAAAGTTATTCTTCACAGTAACAAAAATAAAAAGTCCTATCTTCCTTTTTTCAAATCGACAATAACAAAACTACTAATAAAGAAATAATTGCAAACAGATTCAATCATTTTTCTTACATATTGGCCCTAAGCTTGCAGCCAAAATAGATGTTAAGGATGGACCATCTTTTACATCATATCTAAAAACACGCATTGAACATATTTTTTCTTTCTCGCCTGTGGTCTCACATGCATTGCTAGCATCATTCAAAATTTGAAACCTAAGACCAGTACAGGACATTATAATTTATCAATGAAATTATTGAAAGGTCTCAACCTATTCATTACTGCACCACTAACTTTGATTATTAATCAGTCCTTGGTAACTGGCATTTTTCCTGATAAATTTAAAATTGCGAAAGTAACACCTTTCGTTAAAAAAGACGACGAGACCATTATTGAAAACTATCGCCCGATCTCACTATTGCCTGCCATATCTAAAATTTTTGAAAAAGTGGTATATAATCAACTAAATGAAGGTTTTATGTCAAAAAGGTTATTTTACAAACTCAACATGGATGTAAAAAGTTGCACTCCACTGAAAGCGCTGCCTTAGAGTTCACAGATCGAATTATGAAAATTCTTGATCATGCAAAGCTACCCACAGCTATTAATCTAGACCTAAGCAAAGCTTTTGATACCTTGGACTATAAAATTCTTCTGTATAAACTTCAGTATTATGGCATAACAGGTGTGGCATTGGAATGGTTTAAAGACTACCTTTCTGGTAGGAAACAGTATGTTTATTTTGATGGTTTATGTTCAGATACTTTACCTGTAACCACAGGGGTACCCCAAGGGTCCATTCTTGGCCCGCTCCTGTTTATCATTTATACAAATGACATGTACTTAGCTTCAACTCAGTTTGATTCCATCTTATATGCAGATGACACAACTTTGATAAATTCATTGTGTTTTTCTAATGTTACATCTGACACTCGAAGAAATGTGTCAAGTTCCATTAATATGGAATTAAGAAATGTTCATAACTGGCTAGTTGCTAACAACTTATCATTGAATATTGCAAAAACAAAGTACATGTTATTTCATTTCCCACAGAAAAAAAAGATAAATTCTGTGCTAGACTTAAAAGTTGATGGTGTTACGATTTCCAGGGTTGAAGATTTTGATTTCCTTGGCTTATGTATACATGAAAATTTGAATTGGAATTCCCATTTATCAAAAATTGGCAAAAAAAACTTTCTAAAGTGGTTGGAATTTTTAAAAAACTTGGAAAGTATCTTCCCACAAGAACTTTACTTTTAATGTACAATTCCCTATCCCTATCACATCTAAATTATTGTATTCTTGTATGGGACTATTCTTTTGATCGAATTTTCATGTTGCAAAAGAAAGTGATACGTCTCATATGTAATGCTGGGTATAATGTCAATACAGATCCCTTATTTAAGCAGCTGAATGTTTTAAAAGTACATGACATTCTGCGGTTAAAGGTACTCAAGTTTTATTACCGATACACTAAATGTGAAGTTCCTAGTTATTTTGAAAATATGTTTGAATTTACTCATGTATCACACCCTCATTTTACACGTTCTAGAGGAAGACCTATTATCTCTGCCCCTAAAAAAGCAACATTGAAAAAATGTATTCGTTACTACATTCCTCATTTACTCCAAAATATCCCTACCTACATTAAAGACAAAATTCTTAACACATTCATACCTTGGCTTTTCATAATACAGTAAGTCATATTTTGTGAAATATCAATGCGAGTGTACCATACCTAACTGTTATGTATGCAACAATCATGAAGCTATTGTTCCACTGGAAATAAGTTTCAATCTCAGTACTCAGTATTGTATTTTTTTTGCTCAGCATTAGTCTCTTGGATCCGCAATGTGAATGTTATAAAAATGTCATCTCTCCTTTGTAGGTGGCCTCAGCAAGAGCGGATAAAATACCCTTAGCTGAGGTCTCCTGACATATTTTGTTCTACTTAGATTGGTTCAAAACAATGTCATCTTATCTATTTTGTAGCATATATTCTTGTACAATTTGTTATCTATATGTCAAATAAAATGATTCTGATTCTGATTCTGATTCTGATTCTGATTCTGATTCTGATTCTGTTTCTATTCATGCAACAGTAACTATTTTCACAGAATCACATCAAAGTGTGGAAAACAGCCGGGCAATGGTTCTGCACAACATAATGTTTACATTGACAGAACCAAGTCAAAGAGTTTAACATGGGTACTTCCTATTTGGTCACGCAATAGAAGCTATTTTGATTGACAGGGCAACGAATTTAAGACGACTACCTAGTGGTTATGCACGAAATAGTGGCCATTTTGACAGAACCAGGTCAAAAAGATTATCACAACTGCCTACCGGCTATTCACAAAACCATGGCTATTTTGACAGAACCAGGTAGGGGAGCTGAACACAGCTGCCGAACGGTTATTCGCAAAATAGTGATTATTTTGACAGAACCAGGTCAAAGAGTTAAACATTGTCTAATAGCTATTCACGAAAGAGTGGTTAGCCTATTTGACAACCAGGTTAAATAGGTTATCGCTTGCTTAATGGCTATTCACGAAATAGTGGCACTTTTTGAAGAACCAAGTCAAAGAGTTTAACACAACTGCTCAATGACTATTCAAGAAATGTGTTTATTTAAATAGAATCTGGTAAAATAATTTAACACAATTGTCTGACGGCTATTCACGAAACAAGGGATATTTTGACAGAAACGGGCTGATGGGCAAGGCCAACAACTTCAACGCAGCCATGTAATGCTCAATGATTGCAGTCCGTCAGGTTGTTTGGAAGGAGAACCTGACATGTTTACATGCAGAGGCCCTATACTAGTTTTTTTTTTAGAAAACCTAGAGATTCTCTGAAGAACCAGAAGGTATTATTTTAGTCCCCTATTCAGGGTTATTTGAAGTGCCTTAAAATGTACCATATTTTTAGAAAGTAAAGAAGCCAAAAATATTACCTTGGGACATTTTTGTTTCTTAGGGTCCATAGAATAATGTGCCAATAGCCAACATATGACTCTTATCGATATACAGTCATCATCTACAAATCAGTACCGGGACGGATATTACATGTATGATGTTACGAATCAGCTTTAGGTTTTCAACCTTATGTAATTTATGTATTTGATTTGATTTAATTTTTTTATTGGATAACAATTCTCTTTGCAATCTGTAGAGTTGTTGAATGCAAAATGCACGTGCAAAGGCACACAGGTGCCCGCTATATCCCAAAGCATAAAACCTGCAACTTTTGCTTGTATAACGTTCATGTGTATTGATTGAGTAAATAAGAAACGAATGAAACGTGCCCGTAGTCCATTAGGTGTAGACTGTTTGCTAATCGTTGGCATTTACTATAATCTCTTCATGCTTGTTGCAGGTACTTTGAAAAAGGGGAAGCTTCATTTCTATTGGGATGGATTGGCAAACATGATTTACAGCAAAGCCAATCTTTTAGATAGCTGATTTATTCACTGGAACCAAATATTTTGTTGTCAATCTCCTTTATACAGTGAAAAAGAGTTGTTATTCGTCACGGCAGCTTCCCCATTTCCATGTTTTTCGCCTGACGATCTACGGTTTTTCCTGAAAGAAAAATGTTGATAAAGACCCATGATCATCCTTTAAGCTGATAGAGCATATCTTTAAAAAAATACCTATTGAATATGCTATCGTTAAAAAAAAAGTTTCAGACCTTGTGTGATAAAAACCCGTGATCATCCTCAGGCTGACAGAGCACTCTTCGAAAATATCTTTTGAATGTGCTGTCGTAAAATCAAACGTTTCAGACATTGTGGATCATACATACATACATACATACATACATACATACATACATACATACTACATGCATACATACATACATACATATATACATACATACATACATACATACATACATACATACATACATACATACATACATACATACATGTGTTTGTGCGTGCGTGTGTGTTAGAAATTAGCACTTACAGGGACATTATATATAATTTGGTCGACGGATTTCCTGTATTGATGATGTGGAAGTGTTGCAGGACATTTGACTTTGTGCGATAAATGAGGATCAAAGTGAAGATAATGTGTCTTTTTACTCATTGAAGCATGTAGTTTTGTACCGGGAAAACAAATCCTAATGTTTAACTGTAGCACGTGGAATCAGGCGTTCCGGCAATTTTTAGTGGCAATGTCGTTCTCGTGCAAATTGGATATGCTTAATCGCAGAAATGTTGGACTTGAAAAGTAGGCATATTGTATTTTTTTTTCCTGAATATATCACAAAGTCTGGGCATATGCCATCGGGGTACGATGTTATTTCTGTAACATTATGTCGCAAGAAATATTCTCTGCGGTCACTCCTTTTAGTATAATATAATGCAATATATTGGATTAGCATTTTACAATGACCGGTTGATCACTACGGTACAGATGAGCCACAATATTTGCTGCATTCCACACAAATTCTACACAGAGTTGCGTCTCTTTATCTCTGGTCTTGAGATACGGGCATTGAAAACTGAAATATGGTGCAGCAAATGCAAACTACTTTTGACTCTCTCTCACCGAAAACCATGGCACCTTTTCTAAAATGATGGACACGCGTTTCAAGTTTGCGTCACACCTTAACCTCTATTGCTTGTTTGAGGTTATAACGAACTAGAGCAATTTGAATGGAAGTACTTTGTGTATTAAACGTTAACACTTCTTGTTAAATATGTATACGAATAATGGTACTGCAAAGTAAACGTATTATTTGAAGTGGGTTATTTAATTCTCTAAAGAGTGTAACTAATCTTGAGTTTTTCTGATACAAAAAAGAAGACGCGGAGAAGAGAAGGGAAGGGAAGGGAAGGGAATTTAAACATAATTATTTCACATGGATTGCCTAAATGGTTACAAGGGAAGGGAAGAGCAGACAAGAGAAGAGAAAAGAGCAGGGTGAAAAGGACGACGACCACGAAGAAAAAGGAGGAGGAGGAGGAGGAGGAGGAGGAGGAGGAGGAGGAGGAGGAGAAGGAGGAGGAGGAGGAGAAAAAGAAGAAGAAGAAGAAGAAGAAGAAGAAGAAGAAGAAGAAGAAGAAGAAGAAGAAGAAGAAGAAGAAGAAGAAGAAGAAGAAGAAGAAGAAGAAGAAGAACTGGGTGCGATAAATGTTAAGCAAACGATGTCCATGTCCATGGAATTAGTAATCAGTCCTGACATTGCTCACTGCCAACAAAGTACCTTTCAATTTAAACATGAAAATTTGTAGGAAATAGAGTCTCTAATGCCGGATGGTAGACGGCTCCATAACTTAATAGTATTGTACAGGAGGAAAGAATTGTCAAAACTGAGTTCTGCAATTGATTGAGAGTATTGAGCTGCAATGTCGATTGAGCCTATTGCGTTGCAATGATAATCGAGCATATTGAGCTGGAATGGCGTGAACTTCGAACAATGAAGGGGTGGGGGTAATGAGCTGGAAAGGTAGGTAGGAGTTTGATTATGGTATATTTGACAGAAGAGATTTAATTTGAAATGAAATATTTACGTCTGTTAGAGTTGTCCAGCCAGGTTGATGTAAAATATTGATATGTGACGCCTGAATTAAAGCATTAGCGCATTTTCACCTTAAATTGTATTAGATTCAAGCATGTCAAAATAGTCTTTCATGAGAGTTATTAAATAGAACACAGCTATATTCCAGTATAGACCAAACCGTATTGATGTAAGGTCTTATCAGTGCCTTGTGGGGAAGTTCATCTGCAAATCCGCGACGTAGTGCAATTTTCTGGCTAGCTTTCTCAGAAATGCGTTTGAAATGTGCTTGCCAATATGAGTTCCTGTTGTGAGTAATGCCAAGGGGAGTTTAATTTTTAGCCTCAGATATCCTTGTTGCTTAATATACGCTTGAGAATGGTGAGGTTTATCGGTTGGGCACATGATACAACAGATAAGGATTAAGGACATTAAAAACCACAAATGATAAAGGTTTTCCCCATGTCGCAGTGAAACAAAGATCACTGTGCATCTGATGAAATGAATCTGTCGAGTTTTGAATAATTTTCAGTAGATAAGTGTTGTCATAACAAAGTCTGGCATCACATGTGAGGTTATTTGCTTGATAATTTGTCTAGACAAAGAAGAGAAGACGATCCAGAATGGATCGCTGGAGCATACTAGCTCAACAGGCAGCCAGGAAGGCGTTTGACTATGAATGACCCGCATGTTGAGAACGGTTTGATAACTATTTATCCAAGCATACTGTGGTCTGAGATACCTGACTGTCAGACTTTTAGAGAGATGGTCTGGATGCCAGACCTTATCAAAGGCCATAGAAATTAGAATGTGCAAAAAGACATTCTTGCTTCTTTTGAGTGTCTATTTGTGTGTTGGATTTTTTTTTAAACACAGGAAAGAAATTGAATCTCTTCCATGCAGAAATTAGGAAACTATAAACAAGGTTGAAAAATCAAAGGTCTGAACTGATTTGGCATCTTTCTTCTCGTTGATCCTCACAATGTCTTCCGGGACATCCTAAAGAAAGAATAAGAGACAGCTTCAAGCTTTTAGAAAGTTCTGTGCAAATATATTTGACAGTGTCCTTTCGCAAAATATTTCCTATTATTGTCAGGACCACATGCAGAGGTTACCTGAGACTTTTCACACTGTTTACGTCAAACTTGATATCCTGCAAATATGTCTCCGTTTAAAGGAATTGTGTGGGGGCATCGGGCATGGATGAGGCAGCGATACCAGGGTGCTTTTTCACGTTGACCAGCAAAGTGTGCATTCAATATTTCACAGTTTTCAGTGATGCATGCAATAATCTTATCATCATCAATGACGCGGGTATAACTTGGTGAATTTCACATCCTAAGTCAGACTACTGCTTCGGATTAATGTCCTTTTCATCCAGATGGTGGCGTAATTTAGAGACAGAGAGAGAGAAAAAAACGAATAGAGTGTGTGACCAAATAAGCAACCTTATTATAGGACTTTTTGTGGTACTGCTAAATCTCTTCAATCTTGTTGTAGACATCAAAAGGAGCTGCATGGATCTTCCATACACGATGACGTTTGTGTGGGTGGGTGGGTAAGAGTGTGTCTGTGTTCTGTGTGTGTGTGTGTGTGTGTGTGTGTGTGTGTGTGTGTGTGAGAGAGAGAGAGAGAGAGAGAGAGAGAGAGAGAGAAAGAGAGAGAGAGAGAGAGAGAGATGTCCCCGGCCCCAATAATAACTTCCCCAAACAAAATATATACCTTTCCAGTGGTAAGAGATATTAATGTCAATATGAAACAATACATACAACACGTGACCTGTCAAGGCAAGTAGGCCTAATTAAAGTTTCATCAGTCATACGAATTCTGTAACAGCTGAATTACTCGACTCAATCAACAGCTTTCCTCGATAGGTTCTGGGTACAAGGCAACACGGGCGCGGCGAGGACATTTTTTGACGAGGGGCGTGGCAGGTTTTTTCCCCAAAATTTCAAATTAAATCATTTGTTTATTTGGCAACATTTATAAGTATACCAAACAATTTTCGAAGTACCCGTCAATACTTGCCTATTTGACATGAAAGGTGTTAAATCTTCCCAATGCGATATCGGCATAACGCTCAGCCCCCCCCCCCCCCCTCGCCCCCGTGATATTCTCCATAATTGTGTTTGGGTGTGTTGCCATACTTTTGACACAGAAAATGATTAATTTATAAGCTGTGCTAAATTAAAAGTAAGGACCCGTGTTGTTTTTTCATGTTTACTCTGTAGATTACAAGCCCACCTATAAATTAAATTATGAAACATTGGCAGTCTGTTCGCCCACAGTTGTGAACCTCGCCATTTGCTTGATTGCCTCTCAAACGCTTTTGTGTGTCTTATTTAACTGTCGCTCACAATGTTTCGCACTGTGTGAAAAAGAAGCAAAAAATCGATACCGTCGGAAATGAGTTAAGCCTTTGTGAGGTTCACATTGGCAAACTTTAAAGTCTCGGTTGACGTCCATTTTTAATGGTGGTCTTATCATTACGTAGTAATGGCAGCTCTCAAAGCCAACTGGACTGATAGCCCGGCTCCCGTTGCAATGCATTCTTGTCGTACACATTGGTCGATCAATCTAATCCTCTCATCCTGCGCGTGCTCGAATGCTGGTCGTGTGTTTTTCAATTTCCTGGAAGGGAAAAGACTTATCCTGTTATTCCGTGTCCAAAATCAAATGTTGGAGAATAACCTGGTGAACCCTGGATATTATATAAAAGGCCAGAAATTTGATGACCACTTATGTTGTACATTTCAAAGTCATTTTAGTGCGTCAAGATCAATTTTCTGATTAGCAAAATGTACAGCTGTATATGAAATGTCATTGGCATAGGTTGTTTATGAAATGACCGTGGTTGTTTGCCGGGTTCCTTAATATTTTTATTTGTTTTTGTTTTTGATAGTCAATCAAGAATTATATATGCTACATAATGCAAACGTCAGGGACCCCATCCCCACCGTGAGTAACTTTCGTTTAAAAGCATTGACGGAATTTCCATCACAAGTTACGTAGCAAAAGAACAGCAGGTCATGTCTGACAATCACCCGTACAACAAACGAATATGTTGCTGAATGTTCATTTTGCACATAGCGAACACGAAAGCGAAACACGGTTTCTGCATGGCCTCCTGAAAGTTCATAAAATGACGTAATTACGTGGTTCACAATACTGCAGTAAGTACTCGGCCATCCAAGAACCAAAATCCAAAGCAGAAAGGTGCAGCAATCATGATTACGTCATCAGAGTATCGGTATACTTGCTGCAGTCAATTACACTTTCAATTGTACCATTGCATATAAAATGGAAGTGACAACAGTCGGCAAACTGAGACAAATAGGTAGTGATTTGGGATATCAATAGCACCACTTTGCGCCCTAAAGTACATTACACGCTCATGTAACCAACCAACTTCCACAAGACAAAGTACATATTGATACATCAGATGTGCCATCACAACTTTTCTTGTTCCATAGCATAAAAATGGCTTCAGCTCTGTTCTTTGAAATATCTCAAGTCGATTTCTTCATATTTCTTGAGCTGTTGTTCCATTTCTCATTTACCAACTATTGTCGTTGTCGTCGTCATCATCGTTAATGCATCTATCTATATTAAGTTCCAACCCACTGACTCCCTACCCTTTCCGCTGTGTATATACTTTAGATTAATCATTCGGTTGACTAAGTTAACACATATGTGAAAGAAAAAACGAAGGTTGTGGATTCGTATTCGTAATGTACTTGTTTAAAAAAGGTTACGTCGCACAGTTGCCTAATTTACTTGCCATGACACACGCAAATGAAAATCTTTCACTTTGTTTTCTTATTCAGACACTTTTCAGTGTCACTGCAGTTTTATAAATTTTCTTTGATTTTGACTTTGTAGACCATCCTCGTGGGTGACAGTGGAGTTGGTAAGACGTCGCTACTGGTCCAGTTTGACCAGGGGAAATTTTCAAGTGGGTCTTTCTCAGCTACAGTAGGCATTGGTTTCACGGTAAGTGATCTCTCACCATTAATATACAGGACAGCAGTATTGAATCGAATATAGAGCATACTACAATCAAACACTGTGACATTGAGATGAAGATGGAAGATAACTAGATCGGGGAAAGAGTCAATATTACACTGCACAGCAGGCCCTTGTTTTCTCTTATGATGTTATACAGCGCGTGTTTCTTGTAGTCTTTTTAACATTTCGATCAAGTCGATGTATACCTGCAGATACGGAAAATATTTCAGTGCGCATTTCATTTTGGGACATCAGGTTATGGAAGCCTTTTCATACCAGGCATCATACGCAGGAAATCCAATAGGATTTTCTGATGACGGCGGGTCTTGCCATATATAATATGTACAAGACTGTGCACAAATGGGTTAAAGGCAAATCAATGCATTACCAATATGTCGTGATCACAAATGATTGCGTAGATAAGATACTCGATAATGTACTTTGTCATTTTGTTGATTGAAATGAACATTTTAATTTAATTAGTGGTCATATTAATATTCGAGTCACATTTCATATTCCTGTGCACGGTCCGAAAAACCTTTGTGTGTGTGATGAATTTGCCCGAATCACATTATCGCACGTTAGTCTTTGCTAGGTCATAACAGACGTGGTCAGCATTGTGGAATCCATCCGAGCAATATGCTTATCATTTGAAATGCGATTCCTTGCCAATAGTGGCAACACAGTTCAGAAAAACTGCATCCCGAATGTCATTGAGTTTTGCGCTCTCGCATATCATCATTGTGTTTCATGCATTTGTGACAACAACAGCTTGAAGGTTGGCGCAGAAATGGTGTCATATATATATATATATATATATATATATATATATATATATATATATATATATATATATATATTATATATATATATATATATATATATATATATATATATATATATATATATATATCTTTTGATGACGGTCAGGACCTTGTTTCCAACTTGTCCACACAAACATCTTCATTGCACTTCCAGAACTAATATTTTGAGGAACTATACATTTTGAACTGCCATCGTATACAGTGGTCCCCCTCTTATAAGGCCCCTCCAAATGCAGCCAAAAAGTGGCCTTATAAGAGGGATGGCCCCTCTTGAGGGGGAGAATACAATGGAAATACCATACTTTCTGCAGAAGAATGCTGGCGTTTCAACAGGGGTGGCCTCTGGTGAGAGGGACCTTATAAGAGGGGGACCACTGTATCTGAATACAGTCCTCACCATTTGATACATATCACAACACACTTTTTATACAGCTTACCTGATTGTGGTAGTGTGTTATTACAGATCACAAATTGCACCAAAAATGTGTTTTATAGGTCCTATGACCAAATATTTTCTTATTGTATCGATGTGATTCAAAATTGATTCTTTGCATAAAATAGTAAATAATTATGAAAATTTCTTTGCAACTGTATAAATTGGATTTGTCCAGTCAATGCAGAACAAGAAAAATGGAAGCGGTGGGGGCGGTTGGATCTTAATTGTTTGGGCCCCCTACCATGATAATTTAGTCCATTCAGTATGTATATAACTGGAAGGGGAGCTTTTAGTTTTATGGAATATTTTTGGATCATATCAGCTCAATTCAAGCAATGTAGCACATGTGTAAATGGAACTTCGTGGATAGGGGGAGCTTTTGCTTCTGACATATGTAGGTCCCCTAGCTATCCGTTCTCTCAGGCGGTTCAGTCGAGGCAGATCAGGCATAATTAGAAGAATGGCGAGGAGCGGGGGGGTTTGATCCTGGAATATTTGGAACCCCTATTATTGTAACTTTAATAGTCTGTTTAATACATGTCTTTGTGTAATTGGAGGAGGGCTTGTGGTGCTGTAATGTTTGGGACCCCTGTCACATCAACTCAGTCAATGCACAACAATTATAAATTGAATGAGAGGTGGACTCGTGGTTCTGGAGTTTTTGGGCCCCTGTCATATAAGTTCATTCAGTGCAGAATATGTATAAATGGAGTTTGGAAGGAGGCTTTTATGTTCTGGAATATTTGGAGACCCAATCATAATAATATAGCCCGTTCAGTATGTGTAATACTGAAAATGGTGTTTGGTTCTAGAATATTTGGGTCCTCTCTTAATTGATTTTACAATTTCTATGGGGCCCTCTGTTCCACGATATATAGCCCCCCCCCCCCCCTACCTCCCCTTCACCACTACCCGTTGCAATCTAACTTTCAGCCATCGACGTAGGAAAGGGATTTCCCATCAGAAACATTAGGGCATATACTACATAAGATCCCCATACTATTTTCATTTAATTAGTATTTTTGGCCGGCCAGTAGGCCTATGAATGGGTTCGTATCGACCAGAGTACCGGTATGATGACAACCATTCTACTGGTTGCCCCTGTGACTGAAGTACGTGGTAAGATGACATTGAGTGCATTTATACTCCGTACCCTTGGTACAGAACGCAATAAGAGTCCGTACCAAGGGTATTGAGTATGAATGCACTCAATGTCATCACAATGCACGGTAAGATTCTATGACAGGTACAGAATACAGATATATCCAGCGTCATGGCAATACAAGGTATCAAGCGTACAGAGTGTGTACTGAGTGTCGTTACATACAGATCCATACACGGTTGATTCTGTAACAAGGGTATAGTGTGCAGCTTTACTAAGTGTCATTGCAATACACCGTGAGATCCTGTGACAAGCGTATAAAATGTAAACGTACTCAGTGTCATTGCAACTCATGATGGATTCAGCAACAAGGGCATAGAGTGTAAATGTACTTGTGAGCAGTGGAGAGTTTCCATAATTACACAGACGGATTTTCCCCCCAATGATTTCACGAGCTTGGGTTGCTTTCATGTGTATTGCCAATTGTCATAAAGGAGAAACGCGTTACGCTATTTTTTTTCTTTTCTTAAAAAAGAAAATTACCAAATAAAATATTTGGTCACAATTGTAGACTTTGCAAAGGTCAGCGTCAGAGAATCTGATGTTTGCAATTAGTTGTGAATCAGCTAAGTGTCTTCATATGCAATAAATAGTCAAAAGTTGTGCGTTTTGTACAAGTGAATTGTCACCGTCATAGGGCGGGGTAAGAGGTTTTCCGTACTGGTGAACTGGGCATATATTGGAAGCCCTTTCAGTTTCCTTACTTTGGACCAACCATTATTTGTATGTTTTCTTATTTACCTTACCTTGTACTAGGGCAAAATTATTACTTGTACCAGCGCATTAGGGGCCCCCTTACCCCCGCCCTGTCAATGCCGCCAATATTTATATTCCATTGTGTCATGGATAGGCCTTCACGCTGCGAGCTGCATTTGCATTAATATCGTTTACTTTTACCAGCAAGTGAACACTAGGTGAAATACAAAATCAGTTCATTTTAGTATACAGTCACATGAAACAACGGATATATAATGAATGAATGAATGAATGAATGAATGAATGAATGAATGATGAATGAATGAATGAATGAATGAATGAATGAATGAATGAATATGCACAGATAGACTGAGGCCGGTCGGTGAGATGGATGGCTATGCAGATGGATGGATGTATGCTGGATGCAGAAATCCAGATACTGATATACAGATAAAATAAATGGATAGGTACATTAGTAGGAATTCAGCTTAGCAGACAGAGAGTGAGAAAGACCCTATTTTGTAATGAAATCGGAAACCTATTTTTCTTTAGCTTAAAAATAATGAACATTTCATGATGAATACATGCAGCAGAAGTATTGTCATTCATGCAGACTTATGTAATATTTGAATTTCCCAACCATGTTTACTGGTCATGGCAAGAACGTGGCCATTGAGAGGGCAATATTAAAGAATTCTCTTGATTTTTTTTTAACGGAAAGAGGAAAAGAAAGAAGGAATGAGTCGGGAAGAGTATCACGTGATGTGCGTATGGCTGTATGTATCGTTACTCTGCACATGTTTTAAAGAAACTGCATACGTCATGTGGAAACATCCCAGTGATGAGCGTACTATGCAGGCCCACATGTCTTTTTTTTCTTTCTTTGCTTTCTTTTTTCTTTCTTTTTTCTTTTGTCTTTTTTTTTTGTTAATTTAATTTTATCGTGAAATTACACAGTAATCGTCTTTAAAATTTTTACTCCACCCAACCTCCATATACTCGTGCATTGACCAAAATGGGGACATCGTTTGTTTCCTTGTTAGCCACTGAGGCTGCAATGCTGAACCCCCTTGTGTTTTTTTTTAAGTGTGTGTGTCAACACACACTTTTCTGTTCTTTCTTTCTTATGTTTGGGTGTCAGCCCAGACAATTTGTTTTTCCAAGAATTCTTTCTTTCTTTCTTTCTTTCTTTCTTTCTTTTTCTTTCTTTCTTTCTTTCTTTCTTTCTTTCTTTCTTTCTTTCTTTCTTTCTTTCTTTCTTTCTTTCTTTCTTCAAATTTGTCTGGAGCTTTTCTCGGACACTATTTTTCCAAAAACCATCAATCTTGCCATGTTGACTGACCTACCGGTGAAATTGTGCACCTGATTTTGAATATTCATGAAGTTCAAAATTATGCAAATTAGGGGCAGTTAAAATTTTAAAAGCTCCATATCTTCACAACTATTGTAGTTAGACTCAGAATTTCAATGTGCATGTATAGGTTTATGACACCTGCCAATATATGAACAGTTATTGAAGGTTGTAGAATTTCAAATTATGCTAATTAGGAGCAATACAAAATTTAAAAGTTGAATATCTTCAAAGCTATTATGGATAAGAATGCCATTCCAGCTTCAATTTACAGGTTTGTGGCAAAGCTGCATACAATAAACCATGATCCAAAGTTGTAAGATTTTAATTTATGTAAATTAGGTTAACATGCGACATTTAAATCTTGAATAGCTTCAAAACGTTACAGTTAGAGGTACCATTCCAACTTCAACTTAGAGGTTTGTGGCAAAGCTGCATTCAATGAGCCAAGTAACAAAGTTGTAGGATTTTAATTGATGCAAATTATGTGAATGCACAAACTTTAAATGTTTAAATTACTTCAAAATTCTTATAGATAGAAGCCATCATAACTTAAGTTTACGAATTTGTGACATAGCCGCATCCAATGAACTATAAACAAAGTTGCAGTTTTAATATATGCAAATGAGATGAATACACAAAACTTACTTTTTTGAATAACTTCTAAACTGTTACACGTGGAGTGCCATTCCAACTTCAATTAATAGATTTGTGACATAGCTGCATCCAGTGAACCATGAACCAAAGTTGTAGGATTCTAGTTTATGCAAATTAGGTGAATAAACAAAATTTAAATGCTGAATGGCTTCAAAACTATTATAGATAGAGGTGCCATATTAACTTCACTCTATATTTTTGTGACAAAAGTGCATCCGATGAACCATGAAGCAAAGTTGCAGGATTTTAATTTATGCAAATCAGGCGAATATACAAAATCTAAATCTTTAATCCCATCAAACTATAAAACAGGGAGGTACAATTCCAACTTCAATTTGTAGGTTTGTAACATAGCTGCAACCAATGAACCATGCACCAAAGTTGTAGACTTCTAATTTATGCAAATTTGGCAAATATACAAAATTAAAATCTTGAACAGCTTTAAAACTACTATAGATAGTGGTGTCATTCAACTTCAGCAAAAAGTTTTGAATGGTCACATCCACTGAACCCAGACCCCAAATTACAGTATTTCAATTTATACAAATTAGGATGATGTACAAAATGTTTGCTATGCTGAACAATAGCAAAGTGTAGCATTTTGAACGACATCACTATCTAGAGCAGTTATGAAGCTATTCAAGATTTTAATTTCGTGTATTTGCATAAATTAAAAGCCTACAACTTTGGTTCATGGTTCATTGGATGCACGTATGTCACAAACATGTAGAGTGAAGTTGAAATGGGGCCTCCACAATGGTTTTGAAGCTAATCAAGATTTAAATTTTGTATATTCACTTAATTTGCATAAATTAAAATTCTGCAACTTTGGTTCATGGTTCATTAGATGCGGCCATATCACAAACAACATGACTATTCCAAACCAGGTGCAAAATTTAATTGTTAAGTCAGTCACCGTGGCAAGTTTGGTGGTTTTCGGAATAATAGTGTCGGAAAATAGCTCCGGACAAATTTGGGTGCCATGGGAAGAAAGAAAGAACTAGAAAAGAAGATTTGTTTCACAAAAAATCTGTCTGGGTGCCTTATTAGGCCAAAATTTAGATTATGTTGAACAATGGCAAAGTGTAGCATTTCAAACTGTTCTCATTTTGAAGGTACCCAGACAGATTTACAATAAGGCAAATCTTCTTTTCTAGTTTCTTTCTTATTTCTTTTTAACCAGTGAATTTGTCCGATACTTTTGTCTGACACCATTGTACATAGAAACTCCAAACTTGGCATGATTGTACCTCCATACATGGAGTTTCTTTTTTTATGCAGAGGAATAAAGATGTTAAAAATAATGCAAATTAGGGGCATTTGAAATTTTCAATCTTGAATAACTTCAAAAGTATAATAGATAGAGATGTTATTCCAACTACTACTAGAGGGTTATTGACCATTGCGCATCTAATGAATTTAAAAAGAAAAGTTGCAGCAATTTAAATTATGCTAATTAGCAAGATTTGAAATTTATAATCTTGAATATCTTTAAAACTATTATAGATAGAGCTGTCATTCCAAGTTCTAATTGGGGGGTTGTTGACCATTGTGCACCTAGTGAATTTAACACAACAGTAGTAGCAATTGAAATTATGCTAAGTAGCACCATTGAAAATTTTAAATCTTGAATAACTTCAAAGCTATAATAGATAGTGATGCCACGACAACTTCTACTCTTATGTTATTGACTACTACGCATCTGATGAATTGGTAACGAAGGCTGCACAAATTTAACTTATTCAAATTAAAGGTATTTGAAATTTCAAATCTTGTACATCTTCAAAAGTATGCCCACCAGACAGATTTGTTCAGCTCTTTGATAGGTGCTGACACCTTTCGAGAGAAATTAAAAATGCAATCGAGTTTCAAGGACAAGGTTGACTCAGTCATCAAAAATGTAATAGTTACATGCAGTGTAGTACTGAAATACCCATTGTACACTGCCGTAACATTGTTGCACTGATCATACACTGTAGTACTGAAGCACCCATTGTACACTGTTGTAACATTGTCGCATTAATCATACACTGTAGTACTGAAGCACCCATTGTACACTGTTGTAACATTGTCGCATTAGTCATACACTGTAGTACGGAAGTACCCATTATACACAGTCGTAACATTGTCCTACCGATCATACACTTAGAACTTAAGCATGTTAAGAGCCCATCGTACGCTGTCGCAACATTGTTGTGCAAATCATACATTGTTGTATTTGAAGTATCCATTGTATGTTGTTGTACCGACAATACACTGTAGTACTGAAATACCAATTGTTGTGCCATACCAATAAGCTTTGAACACACACACACACACACACACACACACACACACACTGATTTGCTATGCAGCAAATTATCTTTTCTGGTTGTTTCTGAATTTCTCGTGAGAGCAGAGCTGGTCACTTGGAGGACTTCACAGTCAATGAAAAGGATTTAGTTTAAACGTATTTATTTATACTGGATTGCCCAATAGTACAAAACATTGTCTTATCTAGGGGTTCTCGAGACACGGATACGCACAATAATATATACAAGACTCACAGGACAATACAAATCATGTTAATATGACTACGAGATGACCGTGCATGATATAAATTTGACAACAAATACAAAAGACATATAATTGTGATACAACAATTGAACAGTGTGTGTACACAAATGCATGCAAACGAGGACAGGAAAAGGCCCCTTGAAGTCTTTTGAGCCGGCGATATTATCACGCGCTTGTATCACATCTTGCACTAATCTTAGGACAGGCAGTAACAACTAACATTGAAATCAGTTTCTGGTTTGATCAGTGCCCCAAGGTGTTTATGGTTGCATACGAATGGTAAGCATTGTCATACTACATAAATCATTTCCATTGGACGAATTAATTTAATTTAAACATATTTATTTATTCTGGATCACCTAATAGTATACATCGAGATACTAAAAAACAGGCTCTCCAGACATAGAGAGACACACAGAATATATACAATACACACAGGACAATACAATTCACGAAATGCTTTGTATGTACCACTCATTGTTACAATAATATTGAAAAATACACTTTCCTGAATGCTATGAAGTAAATACTCACAAGCAGAGACATGTCGATTAAAGAATGAGTACAAGTTATTGATCCAGAAAAATCCACTATGTCACTAGCTCGGTAACCAAAAAAAGAAAAAATGACGACAGTCTTAGCCATAAACCGTATATTGACAGGATCAACATGTTAATCAAAATATGAATCGTCTGGAGTCAGAAATGAATTTTTGGACAGCATCAAATAATTTAATGTTAAAGTTTGCAGAAAGGTCATTGTTACCATGTATAAGATACCGGATAAGTATATCACTTGCTAGATAGACTACAAGACTAGGATTCACACCTGGAGCTAGAATGTAACAAACCGTTTTTAAAAGGGATTTCCTGGGAACTGAATAATAGGGACATTCTAGGAAAAAGTGAAGAATACTTTCGTCAGGATTTAGACATTTACAAGCTGGGGACAGTATTATATTAAATCTGTGTAGGTGGGAATTTAGTCCGGAGAAGCCCAAGCGCAAACGAGTATGTATGATATTAGAAAATCGACTACCGTGTGAGTAATAAACAGGAACAGGATCTACAGACAATAAAGTATTTTTCAAAGTAGATTTAAATTTGGATAAAGTTGCAGAACGTCTTATGTCGTCGGGGAGATCGTTCCATAGTTCAATAGAGGAAGGAATGAACGAATTTCCGAACCGTAAGGAGTTAAACCTGATTTGTCTTTGGCTGCGTCGGTTTCTTAACTGGACAGTGGGCTGACCATTGTTATTCGGAACGAGATCCGAAAGATAAGCGGGAGTTTGACCATTAACAATTTTATAAAACATGATTAATTTGAAATATTGGCGTCTTTTAGCTAGAGTAGGCCAGCCTAACTCCTTAAGCATAAGATGACGGGGAGTGCGTTTCAGGGCTCCTAAACAAATGCGAGCTGCTTCATACTGAACACACTCGAGGGAATCAGAGAGAGTCTGTGAGCAATTGTCAAAAATTATACATCCATACTCTAAGATGGGTCGTACCATGGATTTGTAAAGCCGAATCAGAGTATTGCGGGATAACCTAAATTTAAGTCTGTGGAGGAGAGACAGACGTTTCCTCGCTTTTTCCACGATTCTGGTAATATGGGCATCCCACTTTAGATTACTAGAAAGTGTAACGCCCAAATGTGAATGGCTAGTACCTTCTGGTATAACAGCATTGCCAAGGAGTAAAGGTGGGTGATCTGGCTTGTTATGTTTAGTGGAAAACAAAACAGCTAGAGACTTAATAGCATTGAAAGACATTTTCCACTGTTTGCCCCATGTAGAGATATGAACAAGATCTGCGTTCATCCGACCTGCAGAGGTAACGGGATCATGGATTATCTCCAGAATGCTAGTGTCATCAGCAAAAAGCTTAATATCACACACAATATTATCAGTTATGTCATTAATATAAACTAGGAAAAGAAGAGGCCCCAGAATAGAGCCCTGGGGTACCCCTGCCTGTACAGGAAGCAAGGAGGACGAATGACCACCAATCGTAACTCTCTGAAAGCGATTTGATAAGTAACTACCGATAAACTGGAGTAAAGCACCTTCAATACCCAGCTGTCTTAATTTGAAAAGAAGACCCTCATGCCACACGCGGTCAAAAGCCTTACTGATGTCGAGAAAAACCATCCTGGCTTCTTTTCGTAGTTCCAGGCCATTATATATGTCATGAACGATTTTGATAAGCTGGTTGATGGTAGAGTCGTTTTTCTTAAACCCAGAGTTTTTGTGCGTCAGTAGATCGTGACGAATAAAGTACTCGTACAGAATATTAAATATTAGACGTTCGAAAACTTTGGAAACATTACACAGTAATGAAATAGGGCGATAGTTGCTTTTTACCTGCTTATCGTTCTTTTTGAATACAGGGCACATATTAGATTTTTTCCAAGAATCTGGAAAGCACGAAGCAGCAAGAGAGAGATTAAAGAGTTTGGTAAGTGATGGGGAGAGGCCAGAAGCCGTATTCTTTAGGATGAGGTTACCTATACCATCGGGTCCCGTGGCAGAGCTGGACTTAAGAGATTGTAAAACCTTTTTAACGTCGTTTTCATCAATTTGGAATTCACTGAGCCTCGCATCGGTGCGATATGAGAAGTCAGGCAGGGGCATAGGATCGTCTTCATGAGGAAGTTTACATTGATTGGCAAAGTAATTATTGAAAACTTCACACTTTTCAACGTTACTGGATATTACAGTGCCGTTTTCGAGAAGGGGAGGTATGGAATGATTGAGCTTGGAACCTAGAAAACTCTTGCTGAGGTTCCACCATTTCTTTGGATTAATGATATTAGAATCCATTTCACTGCGAATTTTTGAAAAATATGACCTCATGGAACTACGAAGGGCGCTGACTGCAGTGTTGCGCTTCCGTTTATAGAACATGTAGAGTCTTTCAAGAGTAATAAACTCGATATAAGTAAAGGGACGAATTTTGTTGCTAAAACGTTTGAAACGTTTCCAAGCACGATTTCTCTGTCTAAGTAACTGTTTAATTTTACAAGTGACCCATGGCTTATCTTTGGGTCGTACAAGGATGTCACGACAAGGGATGAAGTCCTTGCATAAGCCGCTAAAAAGATCTGTCCAGAAAGATACCACATCGTTGATATCATCAAAGACTTCAAATCCTGTGTTAAAAGGAGCGTCAAGGGCAGCTTTGTTTAAATCTTCAAAATTAGCTTTCTTGAAGTCCCAAATTTTCCTTTTGAAGGGGTGGTCTACGCGGCGGGACATCGAAAAAGTACAAAATACAACTGAGTGATCGGATGTAGAAATGGGTGGTAAGATACCTGAATTTAGAACATAACCTGGTGAATCTGTGATCATGAGATCAAGGATACTTTCAGATACATCGTTTACTCTGGTCGGTTCGTTTATTAATTGGAATAAGTTATTTTGGGATAAAACATTGACTAGGCGCAGTCCTAAGTCGCTATCTGAATGATCAGTATTCCATAACTGGCACCTATCATTAAAGTCACCGGTTATGATTAGAGTTTTAGGATTACACTCGAGGGCTGAAGTAATAGAAAGATCGAGCTCCTCAATAAACAAATCTCTGTCTGCGGCATATTGCCCTGGTGGTCGGTAGTACACACCTAAGAGAACTAAACCGTATTTGAGTCGAAATTCAACCCATAAGCATTCACTGTTGGCAGATCCGAGGTCCGCTCGGTGAGTACAGGGTAAGTTGTCCCTTACATAGATCGCCACCCCTCCCCCAGTACCCACAGTCCTATCCTTGCGTATGGGCATACCAAAACCATCAATGCATAATAATTCACTGGGGTAGTTTGAATCTAGCCATGTTTCAGATACAGTAATAACGTCGAGTTTTTCCGAAGTGGCCAAGAAATGTAATTCATCAAGTTTGTCAGGACTTTTAATGCTACGGACGTTTGCATGGCAAATTTTGAATTGATTTTGAGTGAATGTATCCGTGGGCCCTGGATTGGGGTGGACATCAAACACGAGCAATTTGCATAAAATTTCAGCCACGTGTCTGAGGTTACAATATAATTTAAGCAGGAGAAAGGTAGTTAACAATGCAAGAAAATTAAATGCAGGTAAGACATGATCAGGTGTAAAGGTAGTACAAGATATGATTTTGACCAGGCATTTGCGGTAATAATATGAGCCAATGACAGCTCTATATTGCTGTGTACTTATCCCCATGGATATAACAGGACGTAACAATTATTCGTCAAGATATGGTGCCCAGACAAAGCATGAAGACAAATTCTTGAAAATTCTGGTAATATAATCACTGCTGTAGTTATGAAGTAGGAATCAGTTAATATGTCGGTGTACATGGGGTACATACAAGCGTTGTCACAAATACATATATCATAACGCAAATGAGCAAACTGACATAAGAATGGAATACAAAGGACTGACACGAAACATGAAAAACGCATATGTAGCACGAATATCATGGAGATCACATACGAAACAAAAAATAAAAAAGAAAGAAAAAGGAACATGGTTGTCAAAGTATGAAAAAAAAAAACGCAACAGTTGTGACTCTGGATGTAAATGACCAGGAATACATGAATTTTGTGTTGACACTCGAGTAGTTGACGTTCACACACAAGAAATATGGAAACATGTAAACGAAACAATGTAACAAAAAAATCGTTAGCAGTACATTTGAGAAAATAATTCGATAACATGATCATGTATGTGCACTCTGAAACCATCATATACACAACATGCTCGTATATATGCTCATTTGCTGAAGGATTACTTAGATGGATTGATTAAATTTCACATCAAACATCATATATAGAGACTTAAATTGAATAAAGTTATCAAGACATATGGGCTGCATTTGTAAATACTTGTGCACACAGATAGCCAAGCGTACATCTGAGGTCATAACAGGGCATGTCACTTGCGGTTACATAATGTATAAACATGCTTTTCTAAGAATGAAGTGAACCGAGAGACCAGCTATGGTTCTTGCTATGCATACAACCTGTAACGTGATATTATAAACCGAGATATTCATATGAGATGATGAATCAGGGTGACAAAAACCTGGAGACGAAAATAAATGGAATTGGAAATACTTTGGTATGTACTATTAGTGTTGAAGATGCAGTAAAGACGTATGTTCGTTAGCACACATACACACATACCAGACATCATTCCCACACGTACGGGATGATGCATAATGTACAATTTAGCATATGTGGAGACGGCAAAACATAATGCTAAGAACATATATAGATAAAGAAAACTTAAACAGTTAGATCCACTCAGTAGATTGAAACAGAAGGGAGATATCCTTATTAATACCTTTGTGATCAGAATTAGTTTAATGGTACAGTTACGAATGTACTTGAGCAGTGGAAGTGTAACATGACCTTAAACTACGCTGAAATAACAGTAGTGCGTTGCAGTTGGTGCAAATTGATTTACCCAAGTTTAAATTTCAGGCGTCGCAGCACATAGTAAGTTACCATGGTATATGTATAGAACAAAACAGACGGTATTTTGGTCAACATATTGACATTACATCAACAATGTGGTAATTGTACATGTACATCACAACCAAGTATCCCAGGGCATTGGCAAAAAAGGAAAGATGACCATCATGGCGCAATCAAACATCGAATGACAATAATGTAAATCATACGCATGACTTTGTATAACTCAAAATAAAGTTAATTTCAAAATTAAAACTTGGTAACCTCAGCTAGTTTTTCAATGCTGTCTGTTTTTATTGAATAATTTGACTTTCCTCTCTCACATCGTGTATCATCATGTCGGAAGAGGCGTGGCTCCATTTTGTTACCATGACTACTATTTCCAAACAGCGTTAGATTCATTACACTGAGAAATAGTTTCAATTCTATTGTGTCAATATTACATCCACAATGACGAACAATTGTCCTGTCTGCAACATGCCCCTGATAACAGTAAATGGGCGCAACGCAAAATACCCAAGTCCGAGCTTTTCACCTCCCGTGACTTGTTGCTCACTATATCAAAGTGTTCTACACATGTTTTTTTTTTTGTTTTTGTTTTTGTTTTGTTTTTTTTGCGAATTTTCAAAATAATGTACATTTTTAATATAAATAAAACAACATGGCAGGATAACAAGCGCAACTGTGTCTTTGTCAGTTATATATATATATATATATATATATATATATATATATATATATATATATATATATATATATATATATGTGTGGTTATATACATTAGGGTTAGCTATATATATATATATATATATATATATATATATATATATATATATATATATATATATATATATATATATAGCTAACCCTAATGTATATAACCACACAAGCAACTTCGTGACCACTTATCATTTACTCCGCATTCTCTCCTTCTACTGTGCTAATATGACACAGTAGAAGTGTACAGTGAACTTGTTTTTCTGCTTGTAAAACTTTTTTTTTCAAGGATCAGATTACTAAGTTATAAACTTTTGAACATTGAGAAAGTGGAAGCAATATGGGTGAGAAATAATGGCTTTTAAATCCCGTCAACAAGAAATATTTGATAACTTTGGGCAACAACATATTTTTACATGTATCTTTTTTAATGTGGTAAGATGCAGACGCAACTGGGAATACAAGCCCCACCGCCACCCCTTTTAGGCTTTTCATTTTGCATGTAAAATGTGGTAGGCCTAACGTCAAATGGTTGTAGAGAATAACAACATTTTTGTTGTCAATATTTTAATTAGACACATTGCTTACTGTTAAATGAACATTGAGAAAATAGTGACTTTTCAAGTACATTTGTCGACAACCAAGAAATGTTCAGGATTTTGGGGCTGCGCTATGTGTGGGTTTCTTTGTTTTAAATTTCATTCGTTTGTTTAATGGTTTGTTCTTTTTATATGCATTTTTAAAATTTGTTTTCATGTATTTTATGTGCAATAGTAAATATATTCAGTATGGAAAGATTTCATAAGAGATGTTCCGATAACCTTGTCGAATGAAACTTCAGGCCGTCATTGTCAATAATTAAAAAGTGTGCAAGGGAACACAATGTTGTGCCATATTTTTTTTTTCTTGTGGAATTAGTTTTTTGACAATGAGACAGATGGCGCTAACTCGCATTTGCTCGCAGCTTATTTACAAAAGTGACGTCACAAGCGGCCATAACGAACGTGGTGAAGACTCGGGGTGCAGATTGTCAGCTTGGATATGTGCATCGGTCATACTCCCCAACTTGTGCACGTGTAGGAGAAGTATCTAGCAAGGCCTAATGGTGCGGGGTAAGACACCGCAACCCACCGCCTTGGCCGCGCCGAACGGACTAGTGCACCAGAAACCGGGAACGAGCGAGTACTATGACTTTGCCTGCAAGGTTTGCACAACCACTTGTTTCGCTCACTGAACTTTTTTCCAATTTTACGAAACGTTGTCTTGTTGCCGGTCTACGAAGATTACTTCCTGTTATCAGTTAAAATATTGTACTCAGTCAGACTGTGGCCCACGCTTAGTGTAAACAACGTCAACGGACAGATAAAGCTAGGTAATATATTTGGGCGTTAGCAACACTAGTGAGAGGGTAACTTTCATTTCCATGCTTTCATTTCAATGACAATGTAATGAATATTATATCGCTTGTTGCGAGTACGTTCCACGTGCCAGCATGCAGATTTTGTATCTTGGAATTTTGGCACATTTAAGAAATTTGGATAAATCTTACATACAAAGGTGTTTCCGATCAATGTTTAAGTATAAAATGTGGCCGGCAATTTTTAAAGTTTCCCAGTATCCGCGAGATCTGTGGAGTATGGTTTAGATATATATGTGTGTTCCATGTGCGTCTGTCAAGTTGCCATCACTCATCAGTCCCAACAGATACCATGTCATCTGCACAGCAGCTAAATCATGGACATAATACCTCTCGTAAGATCTAATATGGGAAATTTTGTTATTGTGCACATTTTATCAAATTTTGATAGAAAGATGTTTTAGTGTATCATTTGTCAAAATTTAGAATGCTAACCCTAACGCAAAGAAATTACTGAAAATTGTTGGAACTTCATATGGTGGTCAATGAGCCGTGATAGTAAGGCCAAGGGAAGGGAAAGGCACAATGAATGGGCCACATTTGTGTCCACAATTAACTGTTTATTGATATTCCTCTTCCTCTGGTACAAATTTGATCGTTATTTAGGAACAAATGGCTTCACTTTCAGTGGTTTGCCTCTTCTCAGCATTTTGTGTTGTTGACAGGTACAGAGAAGGTGCAAAAGAGATGAGACAGTTTTTTGGAACCGCTTGAAACACAGGGCAACCTGCAACCTTGTTGCATGGTGGCAAGAAACAAAATTTGGAATAATCCCTGAGATTTCTTGTAACAATTCATCATTTCTGATTTTTGCAAATTGAATTTTGAGGTAAATGAAAAATGAATGTAGATTTTTAGCATTTTTTGTGATGTGTGTATGATGATTACAAACATTGAGTTTAATGGGGGGGGGGGGGGGGTCACATATTCTAAAAGGTTCTTTCCATCAGAGACAGATAGATTTATTATATTATTGAGGATACAATAGTAGATTTAAGCTAGCCGAGTAGCAAATTTATACTGCTGCCAAGAAATGGAAGTTCATGACTAGACTGGCTGTATCTTATGGGTCCAGGAAGTGGATGAGCTAGGTGGATATAGATTTTTAGTAATTTTACCAGGTGGATATGGATTTTTAGTGGGAGGTTATGGATAGGGTTGTCTCCCACTCTGTTTTGCCTGTTTTTTAGGCTGATACAGTTATATTTACTGGATACATTGCAGAGATATATTGTCAGTGAACAGTTCTCTCTCTCTATATATATATATCACTTTCCTAATATTTACAAAGCCTTGACCCTTTGAGTCAGATCACTGAAGTAATTTAAATCATCTACTCATAAATGGACCATTTTTTATCATGAGTCATTTCTGAGTACCGTGTGGATAATAATACTGCACCAGGATTGGTCTGTTTTTCATTTTGGACCCCTGCCTAGTTTTATAGAACATATAGCAACCCTGGACAAAAAAAAAAAAAAAATAGAGAGAGAAAAGAAAAACTCTGCATCATTCAATGTACGCTGAAAACATGACAACACTTTTTATGTAGGTACTAGTATATATTTAAATCATGATTAAACAAATGACCACAATGGGTATATCGATTTTTAGTAAAAGATTTATTGACAAGACTCTATATATATATATATATGGAGAATAGTCAGTTTTTGTGACATCACTTATTAGAAGAAACTCCTGTCACCGAGGACAGACGCTATTAAAGGGTGTGAAAAATAACTCTTGCATTGAACTGAGTTTTACTCTAGGATATTTCTGTAGCGGCATGCAAGAAAATGGCCCAAGATACAGTGTTTGTGACATGTCACTTCAAACAACAAAGGCTAGCATTTAGTATGAAGAATTGTCATTCATTGCAAGAATTATGTCTCCCGGTGGAAGCCGGGGAACAAATTGTTTTAGTGCCCGCTTCTTCTTCTTGTTCATGTTCTTCAACACTTGGTTTCCGTGCGATAAGTCTTGAAAGACTTGACAGAATTTGATGAAACCTGGTAGGATTATGTATCTAGGCAAGACCTAGGTTGGGATTGTATTTGGGTGACCTTGACCTAGTTTTCAAGGTCACAGGGTCACTTATGTGAAATCGGTTTCCGTTCGATAAGTCATGAAGAACTAGATGGAATTTGATGAAACTTGATAGGATTATGTATCTTGGCAAGACCTAGGTTGGTATTGTATTTGGATGACCTTGAGTGAATTCTCAAGGTCACAGGGTCACTTATGTGAAATTGGTTTCCGTGCGATAAGTCTTGAAGGACTTGACAGAATTTGATGAAACTTGGTAGGATTATGTATCTAGGCAAGACCTAGGTTGGGATTGTATTTGGATGACCTTGACCTAATTTTCAAGGTCACAGGGTCACTAATGTGAAATCGGTTTCCGTTCGATAAGTCATGAAAGACTTGACAGAATTTGATGAAACTTGGTAGGATTATGTATCTTGGCAAGATCTAGGTACGTATTGTATTTGGATGACCTTGAGTGAATTCTCAAGGTCACTGGATCACTTATGTGAAATTGGTTTCCGTGGGATAAGTCTTGAAAAACTTGATGGAATTTGATGAAACTTGGTAGGATTATGTATCTAGGCAAGACCTAGGTTGGGATTGTATTTGGATGAGCTTGACGTAATTTTCAAGGTCACAGGGTCACTTATGTGAAATTGGTTTCTGTTCGATAAGTCATGAAGAACATGATGAAATTTGATGAAACTTGGTAGGATTATGTATCTTGGCAAGACCTAGGTTGGGATTGTATTTGAATGACCTTGAGCTAATTCTCAAGGTCACAGGGTCACTTATGTGAAATTGGTTTCCATGCGATAAGTCTTGAAAAACTTGATGGAATTTGATGAAACTTGGTAGGATTATGTATCTTGGCAAGACCTAGGTTGGGATTGTATTTGGATGACCTTGACCTAATTTTCAAGGTCACAGGGTCATTTATGTGAAATTGGTTTCTCTGCAAGAAGTCTTGAAGAACTTGATGAAAATTGCTAGAGTAATGTATCTGGGTGAGAGCTAAAATAGGATTGTAATTTTCAAGCAAACTTGGTCATTCGTCATTTGTTATCACCTGTAGCTCATTCAGAGACGTAAGTGTTCCACCGGGAGACATTTGATTTTCTGTTGGAAAATCAGTCTGTTCTAGTTTTAATTGTCTTCACAACTGCAGCCAGGCCGATTCAAAATATATGACATAAATTTTCAAATTAAACCAGTGCCTACCACTAAAAGAGTGACAAATATATTTTTATGCTTACTCTGAAAACGGAGAAATGTATGGAAATGCATCTATAAGAATAGTGTATGTTGAGAAGTGCATATTGGGTTTGGTTTTGCTATCAGTGTGTAGGTACACGTGACTGACAGGCTGTTTGCAGTTTAACACTTCTAATTCCAAGGGGTTAAAGTCTTAGTTTATGGTGTTTACATTGCTCTTCAAGCCCTGTTCCAGCTGCAGCATGGACAGTTACAGCATGGTGTAAATTGATAGGCAATGCAAAAACCAAGCACCAGAGAGAGCATGTTGGAACTTTAAAATATAATTTTGTTCATTTTATGAGACGTTTGAATATGCAGCTTGCATCAGTTCCACAAAATAATTTAATATATATATAGGTCTTAGAGGAAAAACAGTTAAATAACATATATTGATTTCCTGATCCTGTGATAATAAGTTAAACAGTTAGTATTCCACACATTTGTATATATTCTGAGTACAACAAGCTCCACATTCAAGCAGTACCACCTGTGCCTGAAGGTACACAACTTGCTTGCTTTTAACCCCTTCCTGGTCAGAATACGACTGAGTCATTAGCTTTCCTGGATGTGAGTTGGGTGCATGGCACCCAAGGTGTGCCAGGGAAAGGTTTTTGACTTTGGGCATGCCATCATAAATAGTCTTATGTACAAATCTCAGAAGAAATAATTTCAAGTAATGAGAAATGTTAAATAAAAATGTTACGGCAGACTACAGTTTACATCCAGGCACTTTTTGGCCATTTGAGTGGGAAAGGTTAAGGATTCAACATCATAATAATAATTTACCCATGATTTACATCTTCCTAATCACTGTAAATAGAGAGCTGTGTCTTCAGTTAAATTTTGTTCAGAATTCTTTAAAGTCGAATTCCTTGAGAGATTTGGCTGGGACATCATCAACTGATGTAAACATTAACAGTTTAACTCATTCACTGCTATGGTGCCAGTGGGTAAGGTCTTGATCAGTGTTTTGCATGTGGCGTGGTACATTATGATGCTGCTGTTCTTACACATCACAGTCAGCTGCACATAGACTGGTCAGGCACATCGACTGGTCAGGCAATAGGCAAAACAGTGGTACCTGCTATTTAAGACCATCCCTTCTGCCTCTAAAAGGTGGTTTCATCTTTAAGGTGGCCTTAAAATGCAGATACATATATATATATTAGAAAAAAATACACTGTATCATGAAATGGTTGTCTTAAAAAAGGAAAAAGTCGCTCACAAGAGATGGTCTGTAGGGCAAGTGCCACTACAAAATAAATCACACAGAATTGACAGACTAGACATGTTGGTGCTTGAGTGAAAGCTCTTATTTTGAAGAATTTTAATTTGTCATCTTTGTACTGAATCTACTTTGTTTGTAAAAATTGCCCACAGGAAGAGCGTGAGTTCACAGGCCAGCATTCTACATGCAGTGTGTCATGGGGCATCATGTCAAGTGGTGTAAACGTGGTTAAAAGGGACTTTGTGGTCAGGCTTCATGTACATGTATTAAATATGGGAGGAGTGTCTGCATTGTGTTGTAAGTACTTAACAGATCATTAATCAGGTGTTTTCGACACCTACGCCAATGTGCAACAGGGTGAGTTAACTCTTGCTTCAGTCTCAGATGGCTGCTAGTCTTGTGAAGTTAATATGAACATGGAGCTACCACAAGATAGTTTATAGATCTATGATATGAGTTACATGCTTTAAAATTACCAGTCTGCTTAAAAGTTCAAAAAAAAAAAAACCCTCACCAAGGAACAGGCAGAATTGTATGTCAGGTATAAGCCATGCTGCAGCTGCAATAAAGGCAATGCAGGAACCACTGACAAGTGTGTTTGCCCATGTGGTATGGAGAGAGTTAATAAATCTGTATGATCTATTGTGGCAACCTTGCAAAAAGTCGAGTCCTCATGAGGGCATTTGGTTGACCAGGGCAGTGTGTATGCATAAAGCAAACATAAGTGCGGGTTATGAAAGTCTTGAGTTGCTTAAGGATTAACCCTTTCCCCCTTAAACCGGCCAAAACCGGCTGGTGGTCAAATGTCGTCTGCTTCAGCGTTTTCAACTGATTTCAACAGCAATGAAAAACAATTTGAGAATTGAAGATGAGACTTGTCAAGATAACATGACCCAGGTCAACAGCTTTCCTCGGCATGGGTTGGGCATTTAGTGCCCAACCAATGCTGAGGAAAGCTGTTGACTCAGTCTTAATTCAAGGGGGAAAGGGTTAAACTAAATAGCAGCTGCATGAATAGGAAAGTTACTGTTTGTGAGTTCAGACATGGTTTTGAAAGTGGGTGAATCAATGTACAATTCCTACTGTACGATTGTAATAACACAACTCAGACTTTACGAGATCCCTGGCATAGCACTAAATGCTTCTTACTGTGATACCCATTTTTGGTTACTGTTTGTCTTAGGCTTGTACTGTAGCCTCATCTTGGCAACCAAAGCTTCACCAGTGGTTCGTTAGCACATTAATTGTGTTGAAATTAATCATGATATATGGAAGTCAGATCACACAAGATTTATGAATGATGGCTGTATACAAGTCTGTGATGTGAACTAATATATCATAACAGCAGCTAGTTCTATAACTTTCATCAAAATAAGCCCATTTTTGGGAAGATCATGTGTCTATCAGTGAGCTATCAATTAGAAACATTGGAGAACTGCTGATGGCATGGAGCAGAAAAGGGTCAATTTTTGATAGCGTGTCTACGATGGAACCCAGTGAAAGTTCAGAGGAAAACTTTTTTTGCTGTTTCTAGTGGGTTCAGGGGATAAGCATTCAATTATTCAGAATAAGATAGTTTGCTTGCAGTGTGCCCAGGAAGGTTGTGTGCCAGTACCAAGGGCTATTCTTCTTGGAAGATTGATTATTTAGAAGAAAAAAAAAAGCGTGAGTGAGCAAAATGGCAAACTAGCATGAGTATATGAATAATATTGTGAAGAAAGCTAGTATGTGACTCATGTGCTTGGGGATCAATTGGAGCTTCAGAGCCTTTCCTTTGGCTGTGTGTGTAGCATGTTCTCATCTTTGTCAGCCACCGCATATGAAATAGACAAAATTCAGGTCAACAACAGTTTTCTTGTCTGTGTGAAGAAACAAAAATACCCTTAAGCCTTTGGATGTAGCCTTAAATAGCAAAGCTTGTTGAGACAGCACTTGGAACTGACACGGTCAGTGCGAAGGTTTCTTTTTCAGTCATTGGGCAAGAAAATGAAAAAAAAAAAAAATTAAAAATAGTTCATGTTGAAATAAAAGAGACTTCATTTGACATGTGGGTAAGTTTGAAGGGAAAAGGATTAAGAGTGCCAACACATAGGTTTCACAATAGATGTGACAGTATTTAAAACATGCACAATATTTATTTATCATCCACTTTCTTGGGGGCAGGGGAGAGAGAGGAATCTTTTAAGGAAATCACAGCTCATGGGATGCGAACAGTAGTACAAAATGTCATGATCTGGGGGTGAAGGAAGTAAACGTACCACATAAAACACATTTAGACCATGGATCACAGTATCAGCAGGGCAGGCAGGCTGTCCTCATGTTGAGATATACAGCAGTACAAAATCTGAGTTGACAGGCTGTTACAGTTGCATGCATGAGAATGAGTACATGTGTCTACAGTCAAACCCTCTGTGGCAGCAACCTGTGTGATGGACCACATATAGATGGCACCTCTCAAAGAAACTGCCTGCCCAGACCAAAACCATGGCACTGATGTCTGCTTGAGTAAAGATCTGAACTCATTTGCTGTTGCTGTGTGAGAAACATTGTCAGGGATTTGATGATTTTCGACTCTTTCATTGCCACATTTTGGACTGAGTCAACAACTTTCCGTGGTACACTTTGAGGGTGTTGTGCCCATAGCATACTGAGAACAGCTGTTGAACTGGACCATTATATTCTATGTAACTACAGGTATGCTGGTACTTGAATGAAAGGTGTTTTTACAAGGAACATGAATTTAGCACCCTTATCATAATTTGGAGTAGATTGTTTTTAGTTGAACTTTAGTTGCAGTTGGCACTGAAAGAGTTAACCCGAGTGCATAGTTCATGACTTGATTGTGGATTTTGTATTCTTAGTACAGACTCCATGAGGAAATTTAGGAATGTCTGAAAAAACCTGAGTGCATAGTTCAAGACTTGATTGTGGATTTTGTATTCTCAGTACAGACTTCATGATGAAATTTAGGAATGTCTGAATGACATTTGCCAGCTAGGGTAACTTTTTACACTTTTTCCCACTTAAATTTTTCAGTGCCACTCATGACTTCAGTCAATCTACTAAAGTCAGACTGGTCTGAATTATCCAGGGCCAGAATTTCGGCGAGAAACGGAGAATCCATTCTCGTCAAGATTCTTCTAAACCTGTCGTTCTTTAAAAAGAAAACTAATTGACAAAAATCCAAATAGGTTCTCGCAAAATTTTTGCGAAATTCTGGGCCTGTTATCATTAAGATCCCAGATTTGTATTCCTCATAAAAAGATTTTTCATTCAAATACCATTATGCCCATAGTCCCAGAGAGAATATCCCTGGTCAACAGCTTTGACTCAGTCCAAAATTTGGCACTGAAAGAGTTAAAGTGCAAGAGTTGGCATGCAAGTCTGTGATGATTTGGAGAAGGAGGTTGGATGATATTTATGTTAATTTAACTGATTTACTCTGTGGGCCCTATTTCAGTAAGGAAAAGAAGAAAAAAGTTATGTCATGTCGAAGTGCATATATATTTCATTTTGCTGTAGGACCGATCACATGAAGTTGAAATATCTCAATTACTGATCATGAAAAGTATAAAATGCCGAATTTTGTCCTAGAATAGCCATCGGCCCTCTCCCCTGTTGTTGTCAAAGAGTGGCCCCTAAACCACAGTATATCAGAAACAGTCCTTAGCCTCCAGAGTGTCAAAGAATATATGCTTTTCACCCCAGTGACCTGAGCAGCTGAGTTTGCTGAAGGTGACCTGCATGACCCCAGGCCAGGGGAAGCCACCTTTGCCCACAGGGTCTGTCCACAGCCATTCATGATACATTGTTAGTGCAGAGTTTATCATAATGATGTTGAAGACACAATGTAGCAATTTACATATATACATACATTATATATATATATATGTGCTACTGATAACAGTTTGTTTGTATTGATCGTCTGCAGCCACAGCTGGTTTGATTCACCTCCCAAGTTCACGTGCATTGATTTTTCAGCATTTTAATTCAGTATACTTCTCGCATGTTAGAGCCTTTGTCAACATAATATATGATGTGTATGTAGTTTTGGTTGGTAGGCGTTTGACATGAACAGCTGCAGATGAAGTGTAGAGTCCATTCCAGGTGTGTTTGCATAGGTCTGTCAAAAAAGTCCACACAGGAAAGTATAAAGTGTATGGTTAGAGAGAGAACTCAGATTAAAGTACAGTATTATGGGTGGACATGGCAAAAAAAAGTTACTAGTGAAAAAAGTATGTATGCCTACACACCCATGTTAATGGGTACATGTCCAAAATATGAGCACCAGCTTCAGAGGGTGCAGCATTGAATACTATATAATATGACGATCCACCATTACTTCCCTGAAGTGTTTTTGCAAGAGTAAGATAGGATTTGAAAGGGAGTGTGGCCAGCAACCAAGCCATGGGAGATCGGTAATTATTAATACAGACATGGTTGAAAAAAATGAAATTTTGAAAATAGCTTTGGGTTTTCTTTTTTTTAAGCTCAGCTGACTTATCAGTCAGCTGAGCTTATGTTATGACTAGCCATCCGTGGTCCGTCTGTCATCCACAATTCACATTTTTAATTTCTCCAAAACCATCAGCCAGATTCACTTCAACCTGTGTGGGGATGTGCCTTGAGTGGGTCTCTGCCAAGTTTATTCAAATGGTCAAGCTCCAGTGATTTTTTTTTTTTTTTCAAACGTCCTTGAAAAAGTTTCAATAGGAAAGTTTAACCTGGGAATTACTTGCCCCGGGGTAAGTGTTTTAAATTTCTACTTACCCTGATTGGAATTTTGCTAGTTCCAGGTTAGTGGATATTTAAATTTGTGAATTGTGCAAAGTTTGACTGAAGCACCCTGCAAAATCCTGATGTACACCAAGTTTGTTATTGGTCTATGTATTGTGTCAGGTGGGAAATTAGCAGAACAGAGACATACATGTACAATGTACCGGTACATGGAGTAAAACCACCAATGCCCTTGGGACCAAAGAAAAGAGTCCAGCCTGGGGAGATGTTTGGCTCAGCGAGCACGACAGGTTCATACCACATCCAGAAAAAACAATTGGGATGGAGAAGGGGAGGGGAGTTCAGCTTATTATAAAAGTGTCAAGCTTCAGATGTTTTACTGCAGTCTTTGCTTACAATTATGAGCACCATTTGAAGTTAATCCCTTAAATACACTGTTTTTATTGTTTGAAAATTCTTGAAAAATTTTAGCTATTTTTACAATTTTTAGCCACCTCCCTGAGTTTCATCAATATTTTAAATCTAAATTTCATATTTATCGATCAATCTCCCAGAATTTTACTTTCCATTTCCCGGATTTTAAGTTTGGCGGGTTGGCACCACAGTTCTACAGTTCACATTTGAAAATAGTCTTTTGTTTTTAGAAAATCCTTACAAATGCCTCGGGAAAACTGAATATCAGTTGCAAATATAACAGAATAACCCACAAAATTTGAAAGCGATAAGAAGACAGAAACGCAATCTTGGCAATATTCCACAAATATAAATACATTTCTGAAAACTTGCACTTGGAGAAGCATTTAAATTTTTGTTATTTCTACAATCTTGACATTATGAATGAACATAAAACAGTGTAACCCTGTAGGGTGAAGGTGTTAGTTTGATGTGTAACCCTGTAGGCTGATGGTGTCAGTTTGATGTTGCCAAGATTAACTGAAGGAAATAAAGGAGGATGGAATGCTGTGGCCTGTACAATATAAACATTGCACATTGTGGATTTTGGAATACATGTGTGAAGCAAATTTATTTTAACCCTTTCCCCCTTGAATTAAGACTGAGTCAACAGCTTTCCTTGGCACGGGTTGGGCACTAAGTGCCCAACCCATGCCAAGGAAAGCTGTTGACCTGGGCATGTGATCTTGATAAGTCTCGTGTACATTTCTCAGTCAAATTGTTTTTCATAACTGTTGAAATTAGTTGAAAACACTGAAGCAGACGACATTTGACCACCAGCCAGTTTTGGCTGGTTTGAGGGGGAAAGGGTTAACTATCATTGACCCTTTCAGCGCCAAATTTTTGACCAAGTCAACAGCTTTTCTCAGCGTGCATTGGGCGCAATGCACCCAATGCATGCCAAGAAAAGCTGTTGACCTGGGATATTCATGTGGGCCTTGGATCATTAGATTGCAATTTGGGTGGGAAAGAGTCAGTGGTGCACGTACACACACCTGTATGTTTCTCACATTACCTGTACACAATAATAACTTTTAGGTGTAATGTAAGTCCAGGTGGGCTTCATCACATCCTGGTTTCATTTAACATGTCAGTACCTTGATACAGATATCACCTGGACAGTTATGTATTCCAGATACAATATCAGGTCTTTCACCAACCTTGGAAACTGACACGCTGTAAAAATTGAGTCATATACACGGTTGGTTAGTCCTTAATGGAGTAACAGTACAAGTAATGCAACTGTCCCTTGGCAGCCAGTTACTGGCTGCTCATTAATCCACTGGGGGTGGGGGGCGGGAACAACTTGTGACTGAAACTCAAGCCCTTTTACCTGAGGCATTGTGGGTACCAAAGAAACTGCGGCCTGTTCCCATGCAAATCTTCTATCAGTGTTGCAGAAAAGTTCTCCTGCAGACCGGCAACAAGCACAAGGTTTCACACTGTCTTTCATTTGAAATTTATTTTCAGAATATATATGAGAATAAACCGTTATTTTGTTTGAATGTCCAATGTACCAGAATTTCAAGCTTTCTTATGTAGATGTACTACTTTGTGAGAGGAGTTATAAATGCATTGTTCTTACCACAGTATAGATAATTTCTTTAATATTGTTTTCTAACTTCATTAATTCTATGTCTCTATTGTGTTATGTTCTTTCAGAAACAAATTCACTCTGTTAATTACTGATTCAGTAATGTGCATAGTAATGTAAGATATGGTTTTCATTTGTTGTAACGGGCATAGTTTTTGTTCTTGTTATTTTGTACATAGTTCTTATAGTATATACTGTATACTAGTCCACTTACTGTATTCTGTTCTCATTATGTTTGAGTTGCACTGTTAAATACCATACTTTGCAGGTGATGCTTATAGGGGACAGCGGGGTCGGTAAGACGTGTCTCCTCGTGCGCTTCAAAGATGGCGCTTTTCTCTCTGGAAGTTTTATATCCACAGTTGGTATTGACTTTAGGGTGAGTCCAGTTCTGCTGGTGGTGGTTACAACGTAGTGATGTCATGTTGGGGGTTGTCTGCTCAGAAGATCAGCGCAGCAGGCAATTTCAGTCTCATTTTACGTCATGGTTTTTATTAACTATTGGAAATTTTTGTGTCGTACAATTCCTTGGCCATTGTGACATGTAAGTGGTGAAAAATGTGATTTTGATTGAAAGGAAACTGAATCTAAACAAGCAACTAAAAAAAAAAGTGAAATCATAGAAATATGTATCAAAATTCAATTGTCCCTGGTCAATATCATCTGAACCCTTACAGGTAATTAATAGGCCAGAAGATTCAAAGCACTGCTCTGTATGGATTATGAAAGACAGGAAAATGTGAGAGACTTTAAATACTGAGGTTTTCTATTAGTATTTTACAGTGCAGATTGTGGGCAAGTTAGAGTAGTCCGAGTGATCGCCCAGTACATTATAAGATTCATTGTGCATACTCTGAGTGGTTGCATACAAAACACACCAGATGGGTTTGTGTGTGTGGGTAGGTGGGTGGGTGGGGGGGGGGGTCCTCATACAGGAAATAAAAAATGCAGTACATAGTATAGGAAATAAATTCCCTCTGGTTCCATGCTATACCTCTGCCAAGTGGAGTTGACATAACACAGAGCTTGGGTGTGTTTCGGGGACAACAGCATTTGAGATAATGAACATATAATCAGATTATTCCATTTGAAAAAATATTGAAGGTTTCAACAGTAGATACTTATAAAAAGATGATTACAACCACATTTGTTCAGTGTATGTAATTAGGAGATTTGCTTTCAATTGCAAGGTACAGACAATTTTCTCTCTCCGTGCAGCAGAAAAAATGGAATTATAGCAAAGTACTGCTACAGGCAACCACTTACCAGCCTCTTGTGTGGAACACACATAGATGTATAGACAAGCTATGGAGTTCCCCTTCCTGTCCCATATATGTGTGTGTATGGGTAGACTGTCATTGGGGAGATGAGGAGTCCTGACCTCTGCCCCTTACCTGCCCCCCCCCCCCCTTCCTCTACCCCACCATAAAAAAAAAACTGCCAGTGTACATACAGGGACAAGCTAATGAATTCTCAGTGCTGCAGACACAGGCCTGTTGTAGTCATTGGCTATTTAGTGAGTGTAACTTGTTTGAACGATGTATCGACCATGCACCAGATTACAGTAATGTTAAAACATACTTTAACCCTTTCCCAAACAATCACCCTGAAGCACCCACATGTAAACTTGCATGTTGCTTAATGTTTTCGCTTCAATTTCTCATCATGTGAAAACATCTTTGCGGAGACATGTATATAAGAACATTCTTGATGGCACGTAGTTGCCTTCCATCATGCAGGCTGGGTGCAATGCACCCAACCTGCACCAAGGAAAGCTATTGACCCAATGGTACCCGGACCAGGAATGAGTTAATTGTAAAGTACACATGTAGAGAATGAGTTGTAAGCTGGGTATGTCAGAACGGCTGCAATTTCCTGAATTACAAATGCCAGGCAGGTCACAACACAAAGTGAAGAGGAATGGGCTGGTGCTGTCTATCAGCCAAATAGCCAATGGTTAAAAATAGTGCGATTTGCCTGATAAAATTTTGTAAGCTATAGCCAAATTGGCTAAGGATGTTTCATAATTTAGTTGAAATTTTCTGCATATATTTATGGTATTTAACAAAATTGTTTAGATTTATTGAGCACAGTTTGAAAAGGTAAATTTTGCTCATGGTTTTCCGTAACATAATCAGCATTTGGCTGAAGTGGTTAATGTTATTTTACCCAAGATGGCTACAGTTGTAAAATTGCTAGCCAGGCCAGTAGGTATATATATATTTTCCTGTGAGAAGAGACCAGGTCAGTTTTCAAGAAAACTTCTCGAGTGTTTTATCTAAGGTGAAATGAATGCTAACACAGGAAAAAGGTGCTCTGTTTAAAACATTAAAAATTGTGGTTCTGTAAAACTTCTGGAAAGATGTGTCAGATTAACATTTTAGCAAAATGTCAGTCTTATGGAGCAGTTGCATGTCTTGTGGAAATTAGGTGTCATCATCTGTCATTCATGAGACATTAAACTGGATACACAGATACACATTTTGGTTGGGGTGATATTGTATATGACCATGTGACCTTGAAAGAGGCCTAGGTCACATCTATACCTGTAGATGAATCTCTGCGACTCTCGAAAAGATAACGGATGCTTGTATTTAATAATTGAATGCATGTTTCATGCCCCTAGCATGAAAAGTCCAACAAACTAATGGGGAGCTGCATGTAAAATGATCAAGATTGAGGTTAAAAAATATTGAAAATGATAGCCATTTTCAACTTTTGGACTTGTACTCGTAGGTGTTGTGATAGATGGAACCATAGTTTTCACTTAATAGGTCACAGTTATTTCAATTTGTCCAATAGGTACCACACAACTGCTGAGTTTGGTATTAATGTCTTGCTCTGGTACACAAGAAGACTGTATGGCAGTATTCTATTGGCATCAGCTGGCATCTTCAGCTCGTGCAGGGGCACCTCTTTCAGCGTACAGCTGTGTGTTTTGTAAGTGCAGCCTATTGAGTTGTTATGATCACCCAGTCGTCTGACCACAGACAAAAGTAGCTTCATTTCCATGTGGTGGTAGAACTGACAATTGCTGCCCCACTTTCAGCAGACTGTAGAGCTCCATGGACATGGATTTATTGGTGTCAATTCCAGGCCAATTCGGACTTGACTAGCATTTTGCCATCCACTAATTGTGGCAGGGATTTGGTCTTTAACTTTGTTCCCCAGTTGACAAAGCTTTTGACATGGTTCCTTAAAACTGTTACCACGGTAACTGCTGAGTTGAATTGTCCACTTTGGGTAAGCTGTGTGCCTGGTTAGTGGATGAAATCAATAGTCACATTTTGAAAAGAAGTGGAAGGTACAATGCTAAAAATTGCCTCTAGAGCCCACCTACAGCTACTTATTTTCTGTAGTCCATCAGTGATACTGAAAATTCAGGGACCTAACTCTGTTTATCAGGAAAATGATGTATGGGCTAGCCTTGGGGAAAAAAATAAGGAAGAAAGCAAAACCATGGGTATTCTTTGATAATTATAATATACAGTAGTCCCCCTCTTATACAACCCCTTTCAGCAGAGGCCACCCGTCTTGAAAGGCCAGCACTCTTGCGCACAGAGGCCACCCGTCTTGAAAGGCCAGCATCCTCGTACAGAAAGTATGGTATTTCCATTATGTTCTCCCCCTCAAGAGAGGTCACTCCTCTTATAAAGGCCACTTTTTGGCTGCATTTGGGGTGGCCTTCTAAGAGGGGGACCACTGTACAGGCAGTCTTACCAGGTGTCTTGTCATTATATGATTCATACTCTGTGCCCAGAAGAAGCAAATTTTGTGATCAATGTGATCTCTTCTACCACCAAATACATTGTATTGCACACTGCAGAGTGCAAAAACTTGTGATTTATGGCTGCATATAAGGTGCTTGCTGAAGAATTCTCTAGGGTTCCCAGTGCTGTCATCATGGCTCAAATAGGAGCATGTCCTTTTGCCAGGGACATGTAAAGTTACCTTGTGCTCAACAAGTTACATGGATTAGTCAAACATGATTGGGTGAGAGGTCACTATCCCAGGTAGAGGCCTGTGGAGTGCTGTCATCCTAATAGAATTTGAAAAAAAAAAATATGTTTAATGGTGGTGGCGTATATAATATACACCACTGCCTTTATAATATGTATGTGTGTGTTGTTAGAAATAAGGGTAAGGTTCCACGTGCCCGTGAGGCAGTAAATTTGTAAAATATGACGAATTGTTTGCACTTTGGCCACAGATATATTCACTTGTCTCAAGCAAGACTTACAAATTCAATCACTGGTATTAGTCAAACTGTTCCTCTGGGATCTGGGACAGGTTATGAAGTACTGTATGTGAAGTGCATAATGATCCCACAGGCTGTTGAGTACTGTATGTAAAGTGCATAATGATCCCACAGGTTATTAAGTGCAGTATGTAAAGTGCATAATAATCCCATAGGTTTTTAAGTACCGGTAGTATATGTAAAGTGCATAATGATCCCACAGGTTATTAAGTGCTTCATGTAAAGTGCATAATAATCCCACAGAATATTAAGTACTGTATGTAAAGTGCGTAATTATTCTTCTTCTGAGTTCCAAGGGATGTCACCAGCATTGAATTTTTTAAACAAATAGCACAGGTAGGGTAGTGGAGGCAGTTTTCGGTCCCCCACCCATTCACACCTATCACATCATTGGGTATTTTGGTCTGATGCTGTGTTTGGCAGCTGGATTCCGCTCATGGGTAAGGTTGTTTTATAGGCCTAGGAGCTCTAGTTATTTTGGCGAAATTTTACTTTTTTTCCTTCTCTGTTTATTTCTTTGTGCTGCCATTTTGTTTTTACAACCAAGTTGTAAGGACCAAGAAACAAAAAGTGGTCAAATTTGGAGTAAAGTCATGTTACCCATCAAAAACAGATGCCAGTTGGATCAGGGGAATTCATAACTTCCTTACAATGTGTCACATGACCAGAAAGTGACAAATTTAGCAGCGAGCATCTCTTAATTATGTCTGTGTGCCAACACAGACATACTGTTTTTCTAGGAATTCTTTATTTCTTTCTTTCTTTCCTTTCTTCTTTCTTTACAGGCAAATTTGTCCGACATTTCATTTGAAAAGTATTACACATAGAAACTCCAAACTTGGCACAATTATTCTTCTATGGCTGAAGTCTGGCCTTTTTATAATGAGATTTCATGCTTTCAAAATTATGCAAATGAGGGCTAATTAAAGTTTTAAATCTTCAACATCTTATGTACTATAGTAGATGTGGTTCCGAGTGTATAGGAATTCGATCATAGTAAGGTAAAGGTCATCTCAAAGGTCAAGGTCATGTCAAGGTCAAATGTCAATTTTATGCCAAAATGTCATTTTTGAGGTCAAGGTTCACTTCAGGTAGAGATCATCTCAAGGTCAAAGGTTATTTCAAGGTCAGAGGCCACTTTCGATGGTGGCTTTCTTCTTGCCATAACTTGGTCAATTTTTATCCAATTTTGATCATGTTGGGCTCAAACTGTAGCTATTGTACACTGCACATTTTTGAAACTTGCAGATGACCTCTAAAGGTCAAAGGTCAAGGTCATTTCGACCTTTGAAAGTTCCATCCAGCCATAACTCGACCAATTTCCATCCAATTCTAATCATGTTAAACTCAAGTTGTAGGTATTGCAACACTGTATATTTTTATAAGAATATGTAACCTCAAAAGGGCAAAGGTCAGGGTCATTTGGCCCTTTGAAAGTTTCATCTTGTCAAAACTTGGTCAATTTTCATCCGATTTGGTTAATGTGTTGGGCTTAAAATTGTGGGTATTGTAACACTGTGCAATTTACATGTGACCTGTAAAGGTCAAAGGTCAAGGTCAATTGGATTTTGAAATTTGCATCCAGGCATAGGCTTAAAGTGATGTGAAGTACCCTAGGATAAAAGTTGTAGCATTTAATATTTACAACTTTTGAAGGCACACAGACAGATTTGCTTTGAAGTAAATCTTCTTTTCTAGTTCTGTCTTGTTTTTCTTACGGCTGGCGGCAGTTTTCGGTCACCTTGAATTATAGCACTGTAAGCATATCAGGGTGAGTTGTAATAGAAGAAGTGATGTGGACTAGCTCCTAATAAAGTCATTAAAGACATTTACAAACATGTACAAAAGTTAATTCGCGAATGCAAGGTACCGGAGAGCAAATATGATGCAGCCGTTTTTCAATTCCAACATGGCAGGTATGCTCCGTGAACAATTCCGACATGTAAATTTCAAGCTGGTCACCTGTCAAAATAATCCATTTTTATATATTCTCATGAAACGCATAAACTGTCACAGGTAGGTATATTTTACAGTTTTGCAAAAACTTTTACACAAATGAAAGCATATCTTTGGTTTTCGTCCATAAAGATCTGCTACGGAAAACTGCCTCTGCCTGCCAGAAATCGCCGTTTTGGGCCCTGTAGGGTGTCATGATTCGTACCAAGCAGGAACGTTGCATCTGACATCTATCAATACACTAACAAATTAGTAGTGCCACTGTGTAGTCGCATCCAGAAAATATTTATCAATGCTGCAGGGTCTCCGAAGGTATGGATCTTAAGTGACCGAAAACTGCCTATACTACCCAAGTAATGTTTGTAGCGTATATTTGAAGACTCTCCATTCACAGTATATGGTTTCACATTCTTGTAGGACTTTCTGACATTTAGTGACTCGCACCTGATGATAGTTCCAAATCAATCAAGAGCAGAATCACACAGAAATGGTGCCCCAAATGCCATTTTTCCTGTTACAGATGGACCAGGAATATGCAAGGACCAATAATCCACATTTGACCTGATCCTATATTATACCAGAACATTAGCATGTAACCAATTTCCAAACATACTGTGTCACTGTCACAATTGATGGATTACAGGATCTTAATTTAAGACAATTATGTGGGGGTATGTTATTGTTAACTCTTGGTGTGGTTTAAAGTGCAGATACAGCCATTGTTCTTGAGCTGTACCATGCCATGTTGTATAGCCAAGCAGAATGCACAGAAAAGTTTTCTATTATACCTGTAAGGTTTGGAAGCATCAGTTTTACACAAACCTGGCAACATTGACCATTTTATAGTGTTTTTTTTTTTTTTGTTGGTAGGTTTGTGTTAAAATTATTTAATGGACTATAATTTGAAGGCAGGAAAACGGATCTGCATGAGGATGTCAGCTAATGTACATAACAGATTTATTTGTCTGACCTGTGTGAATAGGGGGACATTGCTGTGCAAAACTCTATGAAGATACCATGAAAGTAATCTTAAGTTTTTATCTGGATGAAAAGAGCTTGCTCATGTGTGAAAAAGCAAAGTTTGATTAATGTGTACAAATATTGCAGTACATAGTATTTCATATCTTCATGTTCTTGGGGCATAGTTTTATCCATTTAAATTTAAATGTGATGTCACAATGATTGTTTCAGGTCTCAGCTCTGTCATCTTCAATGCACTTAATTTAAACATATCAATAAAGCTTGGATTCCATTGCCCCCTGGCGAAGGGACACATCCCAAAATACATCGGGGAGCAACCCTTATTTATATATTTTTGTCATATCATCATGCTCCATTGATTTGTGTATTTTTCATGATTAAAAAAAAAAATCTTTTTGCTTTATTTTGCTCATTGAGCAAATTTGACATTGGTTTATATCTTCGTGATGGTGGACCCCAGGTCCATGGTTACTAGTAAACGTTAATAGGAAAATACCTGTGGTCTTTCATGTAACGTAGTTAATCTTGACCTGGCGTGACCCTAAAAGGTCAAACGACGTCAAACTGATATCTTGGCTTATGTCGTAGTAATGGTGAATCCTAGACCCACAGGTACTATTAAACATTAATAGGAAAGTACATGCACCTATGGGCTTTCTTTTGGTGTAGTTAATCTTGACCTTGAAAATCTAGATACAATCATTATAGCAGACAACATTGAGGCTCCTATGCAAAGAATGTTCAAAAGATATGAAAGTCTACAGCATGAATGGTTTACAACCAAGAATGAAATTAAAAATAAGTGACAAGTCAGAAGACTAAAATAGAGAAATAAAGAGGGGTGTGGCCTCCACCAACTCGTTTCGTGGCTGTATGTCGGTTCCTCTGGGCTTTGGAAGCTGCCTGAAATTTATTACAGATTACAACCCTTTCATGGGTAAATGAGGCTCTCAGACAATATTTTGATTAGGGCATATTGTGAGGCTCCTAAAATCTTATAATAGATATGTTATCACTGTTGCTCTTTTGCGTCACTCTGTTGTTCTTATGGCATTCTTATGTCATGAAGGCAATGAGCTCTAACTATTTGCAATTAATGGTATCTTGTGGCTTGATTAAACGTAACCATGATTGTACTTAATTTAAGATGAATAAAACATAGTCCATAAAATGGTTTTGTCTTCTTGTGCAGTCTTCTTACTTGTTGCACTGACCATTTGCCTTGAACAATACCAGTTAATTAAATATTGTATGAAAAGTATTGAAAATTTGTTAAAAATAATTTTAAAGTTAGTCAGTGACTTCCGCGGTGGGGGGTCCATCATCGGATATCTACATATTCAATACTGACGGGATAGTCTTGAAGAATTCTGTGTGCCACTTGGGGTATCTACCGGGAATGGCCTGGGTAAGGCTTATCCTGTAAACTCCTCAACAAAAGCTGGTTTATGAGAGCGAGAATTTTAGACTATGGGAATCTGACGGGAGGGCTTCTGGTATGTGTCCCCTTGGACAAGTCTAAAAACAGGTTGCATCGTCCTTGCCTCGATCGTTGGGGAACATATCTTTCTGGTTTCTGTGCCTCGTCTCTGGGTACGGAACATCAGGGAGCAACAAAGTCCCTCCGATGGATTTAAAATTTCGCTTGAAGTTATCCATCGTCCCATATGTTTTGTTGCAGAAGCAACATGATAGCCTAACTGTACTCGCCTTATAAGTCTGTATGTGGCATTTGAGACAAGATGCGGGTTTGAACGACTTCGTGCAGAACTTACAACTCAACATTTTCATTTCTGCTGTTACAGCCTGCAATGGAAACAGTATTAAGCTCAGGTATCCAAGCTGCTTTGTATGTGGTGCGGGTTACGTTGTCACATCCCGAAAATTTTTGTATGCCGTAAATTATGATGTCAGAACTGGAGGCATAGAGGTATATGTAATGGAATATACTTATGGTTAAACGTTATCATTTCTGAGGTCCTGGCAGTGGCCATGAAATCTTCTGGTTGATGAATTGTGAGGTTTGACCTACATATTGTTTGTGACAAGTAGTGCCTTCGATTATGTAAATGCAATTAATTGATCGGCACGTGATGTGTTGCTTGATATGGTATAGTAGTCTCTCCTTTTAGAGACAGCCCCTAGTGCCACCCAAAAGGGGCCACATACAGCAGGTGGTCACTCAAAGGAGGTATAAATAACAAAAAGTACTGAAGAACTAAAAATTGTGGTCTTTCAAAGGAGAGACACTGTACTTTTAAAAGTTTAGTAGAGGTGCTAATAAAGAAGTCCCTTCTTGTGTAATAAGGTCAGGTGGGGCAGTTTTTGTTGCAAGGACTGTTCCCGGCTGTACATGTAGCAGGGTTCGCACAGAGCTTGAAAAGGCTTGAAAAGTATGGAATTTGAATGCCCTCTGTTCAAGGCCTTGAAAAGTATGGAATTTCATAAAGAAGTCTTGAAAAGTATGGAAAATCGATTTTCCGGTTCAAAAAACAAAACAAAACGAAACAGAATGAAAAAATCTGTTTGTGTAACTTTATTTTAATGTTTGTTGCAATACCTACGATCGTAGTTTGTTTTCATTGCTAAATATAGCATCTGTGGGTTTTTCTGCATTGCACAGCATCAAGGGAGGCAACTTTTTCAACTCTCAATGCAACGGGATTCTTTGCAAGATTTGAAAAACAAGCATGCGTCATTTTTATTACGAGTGATGGTCCACCGTGATCAGGGCTCGACAATTCGCATGTCCGAAAGCCCGGGGGTTGTCAGAATTGGGCTCGGGCCAGTGGAAATAAAAAAGTGCTATCCCTGCGGGCTAGTTGGAATTTTTTACTAAAATCCGTCAAAAAATAATAATATTTTGCATTGCAAATTCATCTGCAAATTAACATCAAATGCTTTTTGTCAGTGATTTCAAACAGTGTTGGAAAAAATAGGTGCCGTGAGATGACTTCCCGGGAAAAAACAGCACACAACTGCCAGTCACACGCAAGTGACAGCGTGGACACTGGAGTGGATCTGCGGTGAACTGACGCAGTCTCACAGACTGATTTGGGACACATGCAGCAATTCCCGCTATCCCATACCTTTGCGTATTTGCCTGTGACTCCAAATAATTGTTGCAATAAACACCGGAATCTTTATTTTTGTATGCTGCAATATAAACAAAGCTGCCGTTTGTGTGTTCCCTCCGTAAATTCACACATGTTCACTGGGCGGAAGCCATGATGAATACACCGCAACACGAGCCGTGATTGGCTCATTTTTGCATGTGACTCAATTGACCAATCGGGTGATATGTTGTGTGTCAGACCACATGGCCAAAGCAGATTTTTACGTACAGTTGCAGGAAAGATGTTGACGGTGTGCACGCTCGATTTCTGATTTGAAATGTTAAAATTTTCGTTTGAATTTGATTTAAAAACACCGTTTATTGCGAGGAACTTGCCAATACTGTATACGCAAATTTACTACGATGTACTGATAGCATTCATGGTAGGTACGCAAACGATATGCATCCCATCAGTGCATCATGGCATCAGAGGCAGAGAGAAAGGATCCTGAAGCCAATGCAAGTTTGCAACTATTTAATCTTTATTTAAGTTTACCCGGGATACGGACTCCTATATAGTCCCAGAAATTACAATGTATTTTACATTGTTAGTCACCCCATGCAAATAGCTTACTTTCAATTTGTATTTTTGATATTTTGCCAGTTTCACTGTCAAACATTTGCAGCTAGAATCGTAAAATTTGACATTTTTTTTTTTGATTTTGCAAGCGGCAAATACATTTAAGGGTAAATGGTTTGTGTAGGCCTTAGCATTGTTAGAAAAAAAACGATGTTTATAGAAGTTTTATCAGGACAAGTGGATTTTGAAATCTACTTGCCCTGCGGACAAGTGATTTTTAAAAAAAAATGTCGAGCCCTGAATTATGGATGAACGACCTTAAATGTTTGCCGCAGACATAAATTGTGCACCAAGCCGCAACAACAATGGAAGACTGTACATATAATGCACTTTGGCTTGAAAACACCAAATACAAGGACTGGGTTTTGCCTGTAAAACAGGACAAATACAGCGCAAGATGCCAGGTGTGTGCAAGTAATGTGCACTTGGGGGAAGCAGCACTTGCTAGTATCAAACAGCATACATTGGTCCCCCTCTTGTAAGCCACCCCCAAAGAGATGCCACTCCCTCTACAAAGGCCACTTTGCTGTGCAGCAAGTATGGCATTTTCATTATATTTCCCCCTGAAGAGAGACCACCTCCATATATATATATATACCCATAAAACCACGGATGATTGAGTTTGGAATTTTGGAAAAAATGGTTTGGAAAGTCCTTGAAAAAGTATGGAATTTTGGCTTTGCTATGCTGTATGAACCCTGTGTAGGTTGTTTGATGTTGGAGCAGACTAGTAGATTCCTTAGTGATTGTGGGTTGCGATAACTAATGATCAGAGATTTTTTGTATATTTGCATGGCGTGTTGATTGGCCCTTAGGATGGGCCACAAACACAATATATAAGTTGTTTGTTAAGTGCATTTCCTGGATGGAGGGTAGTGATGATATTGATAGTGTAGTTGTTGTTTTCTGGGTTCGATTGTCATGCACAAATCAAAAAAATTAACGTTGAAAGGTTAACTAGAAATAAACTATGACATATTGACCATTGCATGTCGTGTCAGGGCTCTATTTATTGTCCTTTCACTTGCAAGCATGAAACTTCACACAAATGAGTGTCTGAGCACAAGGGTGTGTTATGCAGAAAAGGTAGGTTACTAGGTCAAGTGTCGGGGTTACAGGGATATATCCTTGTGAAATAGTGTCTGCGCTATAATTCCTTTAATATTTAACATAGTTACAGGAAACCACAACCACACCCACACAAACACACCTGCATATATATATATATATAATGTGATCTAAAGGTCTGTCAGGGAACAAAAATGTAGGTCACTAGGTCAGGTATCTGGGCCACAGTGGCGCAATCATGGAAAACTGAAGTACACTTTATGTCAGGTCCATTACTCTGTTATCCTTTGACTTGAAGGCACAAAACGTTACACGTGCATCTGGTCATAGGGGTGTGTCTTGCACAAAAATTAGGAACTGGGTCAAGTGCCTGGATAACAGTGATATATATCCTTGTAAAATAGTGTTTTGGCTGTAATTCTTGTAATCTTCAAGTTATTTTCAAGAAACTTCACACACAGATATATGTTGGCCTGAAGATGTGTCCTGTAACCAAAGTAGATTACTAGGTCAAGTACCCAGGTCAAGGAAGGTTATGATGGGGCTTCAGTTGGTGGGGGTAATTTGGACTTGAAGTGACTGGCCATTTGAGCTTTGAACGAGTCTGTAGAACACTGCCAATTTGCTACCTCATGTTGGCAGATGTGTGGAGGGCAGGGGATGCATAACAGTTTTCACGTGTGGGTGGAAAACTGTCTAGTATCCACTATACTTATCCAGGATTACCAAGAATGAGTGCACAACTGTAATCTTGAAAGCATCGGTGTCTTCTTTAACTCTTTCCAACCCATTTAATCTGGAGAAAGCATTGGTCAGTGGCTTTTGCATTGCCTGGCCTGTCCTGCACCACCTGCCCTTGAAGCAGCTGGAGTATGACTTGAACTTTTTCTGCCTGAACTGGCCAAAACCAGCTGATGGCCAGATGCCGTCTGCTTGAATGTTTTTGACTAATTTCAGTGATGATGAAAAACAGATTGAAGGAGAATTGTGGATGAAATCTATCAAGGTATCATGAAGAGGTCAGCAGCTTTGCTTGGCAGTGGTATGCCTTGCCAAGTAAAGCTGAGCGCTGAATTAGTCTTAATTCAAGGGGAGAAAGAGGACATCCTGTGATTGAGGTATTCTGCTAACAGTATACATGCTCCAACTGTTGCAGTAAAGTCTGTCAGTTGGCATGTATGTTTATGGTACAGGTCATTTTAATGTCTGTCAACATTATGGCTGCTTGTTATTTTAATGTCTGTCAACAATATTGCAGCTTGTTATTCTCACCTTGGTGGAAAGTAGTAAGATTCAATACAGTTGTCAGTCGCAACCAAACGGTTGAATTGCCCCCACAGGTGTTGTGACTTAATTGGTGTTGGTCAAGACTTCCCTGGAGTGCAGATGGCAACGACACATGTACCCTGATGGATTTCGATTCAGAAAATCAATTTAGTTCTTCACATACATGCCACACCAATGGTACAGTGGCCCCTGTCACCAGAACCTGCCCCTACTGCAAGAAGGAAGGGATCTTAAAAGACGGGTAGATTAACATGGGAAGTATAGGATGGGAATCTATACCGCAGTCTCTTCTGAGATGGTGGTCGCACATCAGAAGGGTCTTTTGTGGCACATACTTCTGTATGAACAAATTTGATTAATAGGGTAACCTAATCACAGCTAGAGAAATCCCGTCTTTGAGAGAAGGCCTATTAACCCCCTACCTGCATTTAAATAAGACCTTATTCATGAGGTCACTTGTGCTATCTCTTTCCTGTCATTTGACCTTTGAAGGACCATTTGCTGTATGTGGCTACTGACAGGCCTCCACTGGGGTGATCTTACAAAGGAAGGATTACTCTGTGGTGATCTCCCAAAGGAGGGATTATTCAGTATGGTTTGTAGTGATCTTAATTTGGTGAAATCAACTTGACCCCTTAGTCCAATGAACCTCAAGAGGTAAAAAAAAAATGTTGTCTGCTTCAATGAGTTTTTTGTAATTAAGTTTAAATGAAAAACAGCCTGAGACTTTTAGCTGTGCCCTATCAAAATGGAATGCTGGGGTTGGGTGGGGGGAGGAGGCAGGTTGGGCACCAGCTGTCGATCATCTTAATTCAAGGGGCAAGAGTTACACTTGATTTTTCGGGTTCTTGTTTTTGAGTACAGTGAAACCTGTTTTGAGAGACCACCCCTAGTGCAAGCCAAAAAGTGGTCACATAAGGCAGGTGGTCTCTCAATAGAGGTATAACATGGGGAAAAAATAGCAAAAGGGACAGTAAACATGATCTGAAAAGGCAGGTGTTCTTTCGTCCCAGTGGTCTCTCAAAACGGGTTTCACTGTATTTTGAAATCCCTCTCAGTGTATGATGAGACCCACTTGGGGTCATAACACATGGTGTAGCTTGCCTCTCTTGGCTACTTCAGGACTTTGTGAAGTTAGCTTAAACCACTTATGCCTGATTGGATCAAAACTGATGGGGCTGAGACAGGTGAAAATGTGTCAAATTAGCTTGAACTACATATGCCTGATTGGATCAAGGCTGATGGGCCTAAGACAGGTGAAAATGAAACACACCAATTGCTGATCTGTCAGGCACGGTTTTGACTTGAAGCTCCATTTTCAGTTATTGGTGTCCAGATTGACTGTCAAAAGAACGTGCATGCAAATAACATGTTTCAGGAGGACAAAGCCAATTCATGCCCGCTTCTTCAATACTTGTATGACATGACCACACATATAGTGCTCTCTGTCTTATAGGACCACTCAAATGACAGACCACCTTGCTTCAAAGACCATTTTTATGCCCCCCTTCGAAGAAGGTGCGGCATCTAGCGTTGCACGTCTGTCGGTCGGTAGACTGTGGTTTCCGCACAATAACTCAAGAAGTTTTTGAGCTAGGACTTTGATACTCTACAGGTGTATCATTCTAGTCAAAAGCTAGGCAAAGTGTGAAGATGGGTGACCTTGACCTAATTTCCAAGGTCACAGTGGTACCTGAGTTAACTTTGGTTTCCGCACAATAACTGAAGAGGTTTTTAAGCTAGAACTTGTATATTGCACAGGATAATAGTCCATATTTGGGGCTAGGTGAAATTTGAAGATGGATGACCTTGACCTCATTTTAAAGGTCACAGAGCCTCTTTACTGAATATGGTTTCATACTTTCTGCATGATAACTTATACCTTGGAGCTAGAACTTTTGTATTGGACAGCTTTATGGTTCTCTGTAAGGGCTAGGTTGAGTTTGAAGATGGGTGACCTTGACCCAGTTTTCAGGGTCACAGAGAGATTGTAGATTTCCTGTGGTTTCTGCACAATAACTCAAAAAGTTTTTAAGTTAGGACTGAGATACTTTACAGGTCTATAGTTTTTGCTTAGGGCAAGAAGAAGTTTAAAAGTTTGGTGACCTTGATTTAATTTCCAAGGTCACGGTACCTGAGTTAACTTTGGTTTCCACATGATAACTGAAGAGGTTTTTCAACTAGGACTTTTATATTGCACTGGATAATTTTCCGTATTCAGGGCTAGTTCAAGTTTGAAGATGGGTGACCTTGACCTAATTTCAAAGGTCACAGAGCCATTTGGTTGAATACTGTGTCTGCATGATAACTTTCATTTTAGAGGTAGCACTTTTATATTGCACAGCTTTATGGTTGCCTATAAGGGCTAGTTTGAGTTTGTAGATGGGTGACCTTGACCCAGTTTTGAGGGTCACACAGAGACAGTAGACTTCTTGTGGTTTTTGCACAATAACTGAAGAAGGTTAAGTGAAAATGAGTGACCTTGCCCTAATTTCCAAGGTCATAAAGCCACTTTGCTGAATATGGTTTCTAAATGATGACTAGTTGTTTTTTAAGGGCTAGGTTAAAGTTTAAAGATATGTGACATTGATGTATGATCAACCTTCACTAATTTTGTCAGGTCACAAGTGCCCCATCTACCACTATCAATAGGGTAGCGAGGGCAAGGGTAATGAGGGCGGGGGGCATCTATGTTTTACAAACATATCTTGTTTAGCTCTGCTGACCATAGGTCACAGAGCTTTTTGCAACTTTGTCCATCTATCATTCCATCCAGCCATCCTTCAACAATTACCTGGCAACACAATAGCCTCTGCAGTTTTTAAGTTAGATCCTTGACATTTTTTAGTCATATCCTATGAGTGAAAGTCTAGGTTCCTTTTGTTATTGGAACACAACCTGGTCAATTACTTGTACTTAGGGGGATGGTACACTTTTACAGCACTTGACCCAGAAAACACAACTTTGCTGCAAACATGCTCTTATATACACTACATACTTATTTGAGATCATATAAACTATATATTGTAGACATTTAGATTGAGCTACATGTATTAAAAATAATGAAATCTCTGTGTTAAGAAATTAAATTTTAATTGATTAATAAGAAAACTTTAATGTTACCTGTTTGTGTGAAAAAGCAGAAAATAGGGCAAACACAAAAAATGGGAAATAGTTTCTTAAAGGAAATGAAACAGTACATTTCCAGCAGCAAAAGCATATTTTAAATTTTGAATAAGGGCTATAGTTAAAATTAACCTGATGTTTAAATTAAAATTGAAATTGAAAAAAAAAAACAGCCATAAAAATAGAACTACACTGTAAGCCCTTTTCCAAAATTTAAGATATGGTTTCACATAGCCTTATGCAAAATTTAAGTTTTATGGAAATTTAATACTGTCTTCAGCGATATTAAAATTTTATATTCAGTGCCAGAATCGAACTTGGCATCATGTTTTCTTTCAGAAAATATATACTTTTTAGGGTATTAGATGTTAACCGTAGATAAAAATTAAACATTGATACACGAGAGTTGTTATCAGTGAACAATGCCCTCAAGGATGTAGGGCAAGTTAGCAGTGGGTTTAGTGATGAGGGGCACTGTTTTTAGATAACTCTCTAACTACATTCAAGGAATCTAATGAAGTATACATTTTTGGGAAGTATTCAACCTGAGGAATAATTCTGTGGTAGTGTAGTAATGTTTCGTAGCTACAAGGTGTACACAGCAATTACAAAAGTATACAAAAGTGATAATCATTCTTTGACACAAATTTGACTTCAACGGGTACAATTTAAAAGATTTTGATATCAAATTAGTGGTAAACTATACAACACTGTAAATCCAAAAAGCATGTCTCATATTTTGATATTTTTGTGTTGTTCCTTATGTACAGCTGTTTGAAATTGAAAAGATGACACAGTAAAGGTAACCTACCTACTTTTGGTGAACTCTGGTGACAAAACGGAAAAAAAAATTGGAAAAGCAGAGACACTCTTTTTTTATTCCCTGTATAAACTTCAATTTGCTGCAGATTTGAGGTCAATATGTTCAAGAATAAGGCTAGCCATACCCAATATACCACAAATTTTTATCATATGTAGAAGTTTGATATTGTGATGGTCATCAAATCTTAACTTGTGTTTATACATCCATGTACCATTGGTAAACCCGTGTTTCCAAAGGAATTTTGCAAACGTATATGGAAGGAGACACAGAATATGGTTTAAAATTTAATGTTGTTGGTATTTTGCAGCAGAAAAATAAAAATTGTCTGTGCAGGTAATGATGCCAAACTCCTTCTCTTGGTCTCAAACTTGACTTATTTTAGACCATGTCAGTGCTATGTCTCTCCCCCTTCTCCAAAGTACATGTATTTCAGATTTTCTGCAACAAATGGTCCGTAAACTTCAAATTAAAAAAGAAATAAAGAATTCCACATGGCCGTGTGACGGGGAATGGATTTTAGACAGCATGAGTTTTAAAACTGTTCACTGCGAGCCTTTGGCGAGCAGTGAACAGTTGGAAATGTGTGCTGTCTAAATCCATTCACCATGACACAGCCGTGTGGAATTTTGTTCTCCCATAGAGAGTTAAATCCTATGTTTTTGTCAAAAACCTACTGATATAGCATGCTTGCAGCAGCCGTTTCGACTCCATTTTGTTCACTTTCAACATTGCATTGCTAAGGTACGTCACTCAAGAAAGAACTTTCAGTTACTCTCTTCTATCTTGTGTAATCTGATTGGCTTACAAATAAAACAACAACCAATAGGAATATCTTTTATTTCATTTTTGGTCGTAAAATTGTTGGGAACGATTGTGTTTCCACATGGGTAACTATGGGAGAAAGACTCATCTCATATGTACATGTATTGGGTGTACGAGTGAGCCTCTGGAGGTAAAGCAATAGTTTGATGCCAGGCTAACTGGTGTCATTTCCTCCAGTAAGCTGCAGCCAAGTCTAAAGTATACATTCATTCATGCCCTTTATTGACACAGCAAAATACAGTGAACACAGATTTGTGCCTATGTCACCATTTATTGACCTTACACTGAACCAAAGCACCAGGCTCTCTACACATTATATATAATGTAACTGCACATTATACATAATGTAATTGTATATTATATAGAACGTAACTACACATTGTATGTAATGTAACTACACATTATATATGGTGTATTTAAATGATGGAGGAATTGTCATCCAAAGTCAAATATGAGCACATTTGTGCCATATATTCCCTCATGTGGAGGTGTCAATAAGATGCTTGGGCACAGTTTTCATCACAGCTGACTTATCCATGCAGAGAAACACTGAGATATGCTTGGCCAGTGCACCACAATGAGAAGCTTGCATGGGGCTGCACATCGCATAAATAAAACATCCAATTTTAGTTTGATTGTAAAGCATCAGAGCACGGGGTGCAAGAGCAAGCGATTATTGTTGTTGTTGTTTGACTGCTGATTTCAAAAGGCTCAAAAACTTTTAAAATGGAGTTGCGAAATTTGTTCCAGTTAAGAGAATGCCAAGTGTTGAAGTGCATATATGCCTTTATGCAAATCAGTTTGATTTAAATAGAAATACATGTACATAAAAAACTCTGTAGTCACAGAATCTTGCAGTGACTTTGAATTGATGAGATTTAATTTTAGTGTGGTAAATACAAAAGTAAGACTAGAAGTACATGTACTCTAAAAACAAAGCAATTTACAATATTGGGATATTAGGGAAAATCATATGTGAAGTTTTTAGTACATTTGTATAGAGATGAATTCCAATTGCATTGCAGTTGGGATTATTAGGTGTTCTGCTGGTGACAGGCATTTTTGCCATAAAGCACTGATGTGCTATATATGGCAAAAATGCATGTCTGGACAACAGAATGCTAAATGATCATATGTATCCACGTGAAATTGGTTACTTTTGATATTAACATTTCCCTTTTTTGAGTGCACTAATAATAAAGATTAGGCATTTTAAACAGCCAGTAAGAGCAAATCCATGGTAATGTCCGCACTCCCCGCACTTGACAAGGTTGTGCAGTGTAATGTGGCATATTGAACTTGCAGGGCATGGCCTGCAGCTGTAGGGATTGCTGTGCAATCACATTTTAGTAGCAACTTCAATGTCTGTACATTTAATAGGGATGAACTGGAGTACATTATATGAACATAATGCAAGTTTGCTTTATTTCGCCGTTGTCTTATTTTTGTGGAAGTTGGTCATGCCAGAAAACTCTGAAACTTAATTTAAGATTGTTTTAATAAACTATATATCTAACATAATGAACTGAACCTTTCCACCCCAAGCTGGATAAAACTGGCTGGTGGTCAAACGATGTCCACTTTAAATGTTTTGACTCATTTCAATTTGAATGTAGATAAGACATATCAAGATAACATGGCCCTGGTTAACATCTTCCTGTGGTGTGGATTGGGCACTTAGAGCCCAACCCATACCGAGGAAGGTGTGGACACAGTCATAGCTCAGGGGGAAAAGGTTAAAGCTTCAATAAAGAACCAGGGATGTGAAAATGCAGGGATATTTACTCTTTGATAATACATCCAACCACAGTATTCAAGGGACTTGGCTGCTGATAACTTGGGTTGCCATTATGTGCCACGATAAACCAAAAGATGCCCAAAATAATTCCATGGGCAACATATGTCATGGGCACAGGTCACATACTGGACAGTTGTCTCACTTTGACCATGTAGCCTGGCAAGAGAAAAAAAATCCATGACAGATCTCTTTGTAATGCTAAGAACTCAACGTCAGGATAATACATGTCGGTGTTGAAGGAACAAGGTCAGAAGACTGGTATGTCACATGTGCAGAAGTCTGGGAAATTAGGATGCTATGTGAGGTACAGAGTAGGTAACTCATGCTGCAGGTACAGAGTAAGTAACTCATGCTGCAGGTACAGAGTAAGTAACTCATGCTGCAGGTACAGAGTAAGTAACTCATGCTGCAGACTTAGACAAATACATGAACAAGGACACATTTCTGATACCGTTGGTAGAAATCAAATGAGATTGTCCAGTAGAAAGGATCTCATTCATGTACACATGTAGCAGCATGCATTGGTTCCCTCTTTTGGAAGACCACACCAATGAAAAATTACCTGGACCACCTGTAACAGGTCCTCTGTTGTTTTTTTCTTGTTATTTGACCTCTATTGAGAGGCCACATGCTTTATGGGACCACTTTCGGATGTCGCAAGGAGCTGTTTCAAATGAGAAGGCAGTGTGTTATTAGTACCAGGTGGTCATGCTATAGCTATCAGAGTAGCAGTTGTAGCGTGACTGAAGTAGTACAAAAATTAAAATGTCAATGGTACTCATGTCAAAAGCTTTTCTGCTGTAGTATGGAGTCAGTTCACTGTTTTGGATTCTGGGATACATGTCGTATGTGGTCACCCTTTCTAGCACAAACAGTGGCCACACACAGTAGGTGGCCTGTCAACACAGGTAAATTTACAAAGAGGAACTGACACTTGTGGCCAGGTAAATTTGGCAAAGAGCAGGTGAAATCCTGGAGCAGTGACTGTAAAGCAGGTACCACTGGGTGTACACTATATGGGAATTCAGGAAATGGAGACAGCAAGACCAGCTAAACTTGACAGAATAATGAAGTACTGTGTAGTGCATATAACCAGTAGTCACTGTAACTTTTGTGATACTGTTTGCCTTAGCATTGTCTCTTTAGGCTAATAGGAGACTTCAAGGCCCTGCAGAGTAAGACTTGAGCCCACAGGCTGTCAGTCAGGAACACAATCACCATCTGACAGGAAACACATCTAGAGAGTCTGACAATGGTATGAACTGACATAAACGTTTGCATGAAAAACATGGACATGCGACATATACTCATTTTCATGTAATGTATCTTTAAGTCATGTATTGATGTAAGGTAAACTGTTCGTTAGGGTGAGAATCGTATGTCAATACAATTTGATGCCTGATTCGTGTCTATATTGTATGCATAAGGTATATCCATATTTTTGTAAATTCTGATTCCATGTACCTGTCAAAATCACAAACAAATAGCTAAGCAATGCAACCTGTACACAGACTGTTATTTTAGGCCAATGATTTTCCGTTTCAAAAAAGAGGAATTCCGCTTCATCAGCAAAAATGTTTCAAATTCCATTTCCTGCTATATATCTATATATAATTCACATAAGAAAAAACATCAAATTCCGTTTCAAGGATGAAAAAAATGCACAATTCCGCTTCCGTTTCGGAAAAAGCAGAAAATCATTGGCCCTATTATTTTCAACTCTTTCAGTGCCAATCACATCTAAAGTCAATCTATTTAAGTTACACTAGTCTGAATTATTATTAGGATCTCGGATTGTATTCCTGGGAAAAAGACCTTTCATTCAAGTACCAGTATGCCTATAGTTTTAGAGAAAATATCCCAGGTCAACAGCTTTTCTCAGTCCAAAATTTGGCACTTAAAGAGTTTAAAAAAATAAATAAACAAATGGCTTGCATACACATGGCTTGCATACACATGTATTTCGGCTGTAATATAAATCCATGTTTTTGCAGCACTTGATGTTTTGCTTGGCTTATAGTTGGATTGCTTACGAACCTTTTGTACCTTGTAAGAACTTTGAGGTGACTTTAAACTAGATATAGCAATTTAGGAATGTTGAATTATTGCTATGCACAGTGTACAGATGGTCTGAAAAGTGCCAATCAAGATTCTTATTCTTTCAGTGTGTTGGCATGAGAACTAATAGTTGACGTGATGCTGCTGTCATAGTGCCAATAGTTGGGCCGCTTAATAGAGCATCAGACTTCATGCATATTATAGTTTACCCTTTTGTGACTTTCAAATATTTTTTTTTTCCTTTCAAATAATCGTGTAGGTAACAGTGCTGAGCATAATAAGTTCAGAATATTGAGTAATATTACACATCATATGTATATGTATGTCATATTCATTCTAATTTCTAAAAGTAGTCTGAGAAACAGACTCACCCAGGCCAGGATTTAAATACTCAAATGACACTGGTTCCAGTCATAAGATTAAGAGACCACCCCAAGGGCAGGCCCAAAAGTGGCCTCTCATTAGAGGTACAATAGCATGGAAAAGATATAAGCATCAGGGACCTGCCAAAAGTGGTCTTTCAAGCCAGGTGATGTGAGTGGCCTCTGAAGACAGGGACCATTGTAGCTCTATTTACTCCACTTGTCAGAGGGTCTGCTCCTGTGGTGATTCAGGCCCATGGCCAGATTAACATGATCAAGGAGTCCTACATCCATAGACCATTTATGTGTGCAAGAGAAAATGGCTGCCGGAGCAATCAGACAGTTTACACAAGGACATGTTATGCATACATGAACTCAGGGCAACTAAAGTTCTTTTTATGCTTTTTCCACATTTATGAATACAAACTACAGACAGATGGATTCTTAGCTGTGTACAATAAATGATAGTGTAATCTTACCTGCACAAAAGATGAGAGTCCCTGTTGGACATGAATATACATACACAATGCACAGGGTTTTATTGATGATAGAGAGCCATAGGCAGTACACATTATTCCTTGCTGACAGTAGGTAGTAGTCATATAGTCAATAATCGTACGTGCACTAGTAAGTGACATGTAGCCTTATGGCTGGGTATATGTACAGCTGGTACCCAGTGCTCAAATCTGACATGAACATCCCTAAGGAGTTGGTGCCGATATACACGTATGTGTATTTAAACTGTGCTTCTTTTGTTTCTGCCAATGGTTTCTTTATTCAACAGCTTTAGCCTAGTTGCAGTCATTCCACTTAGAAAGACATTTGAAGTTTTTTCCTCGCTTTTTGTGAAATTGTAAGTTAAGGAATCCAGCGGGATTTGAATCTGAACAGTTCTGGACATGTGTGTCATTTGATTGACCTGTCTTAACCATTACACTATTGGGTCTGTTGGAACTGAGCTGCCTTTCTCTTTGTGTTGGTCAAACTAATGGTACATGCAAGGGAAACTATTATGCAAGGAGTGCATCCGATGTTACAGATTATAATTGGATGTTGTTTCGAAGATTGTTGAACAACATGAAGTTCAGAGTACAAACAAATGTCTCTCAACTGAAATCAGGTACAAACAGCATGGTTCACAGAGGGTTCGCTACTCAGTCATTGGTTCTTGTGTGAGAATGAAACCAATCTGTGTTTTTCCTGGTGGTACTGGAGGTTCTCCTTGTCATCATCCATGCTGTCATGCTGCAGTTGGGGTTGACAACAGTTCCTGTGGTTTTAAGGACCATTCATTTCACAGGTGGTGTCACATGACAGGTCACCTTTGACTCTTTCAGTGCCACATTTTAAACTGAGTCAACAGCTTTTCTCATTGCACTCTTGGTGCATTGCTGTTGACCTGGACTATCAAATTCCATGCAACTTCAGGCATACTGGTACCCAAATGAAAGGTCTTTTTGTAAGGAACGTGAATCTAGCACCCTTACAATAACTCAGAGCAATTTGTTTTTAAGTAGTTCTACTTTAGTCGCAGTTGGCATTGAAAGAGTTAACTGCTGGTTGACATAACAATGTCTTAGAAAATATAACCAGAGCAAGATGGTGTCTGTCACAGCAGTGGTCTTGATGGCAAGTAAGGTAATAGTGAATACATGTACCTTCTTCAGATGATGAATTTTAATTGGCTGAAACCCCTCACATGTCCATGCAGTAGTTTCCCTAGACAATAGGTGGCCACAGGTGGGACGTGTAGACCTAGTACTAGACAACAGTGACGTCACTGTTGCAAGAAGGCACATGCTGTAACATAAGACATACAAACAAATGAGATCCATTTCGTTTAGTCTACCTATGTCAGGGCTTGAGAGGGAGTATGGGGAACTCTTCATTACTTTTTTATGAAAACAAAAACATTGACTCTATAAGTTGCTTATTTTTCATCATTGTGAAGAAGGTGTTTACTAAAGCAGATATGGCATGTGGAAGAGTGCACTGGACCAAACTATTTGTGGCTCTATGCACTAGTAAGGCCTGGGATCATCCAGTCAACTCAGGCTAGCTGGTTTGAGCCACTACACTATTCTTCATGCCATATTTGTATATACTACTGTACAAAATGTGTTTTGTTGTTTTGTACAAGGCTTCAAGTGCAGTTGGTGGCTATTGGTATACTGTTGACTGATCTAACATCACTGGCATGCAGCTGTGGAAATACATGGATTCTGTTACATTATATTTGTTGAATATGCCTGTCAAAAATTGAATATGACCACCATAGTGAGTAGGGTTTTGTTCATGTGAGGAGAAACAGAAATAGACGTCAATATGATATTGTTTGTGATCCATATCGTAGCCTCCCTTTTATCCCATTCTGTTTGTCGCCCACAGTCTGCTGCCCTCAGTCTGACAATGTGACATCCAGATGCTTTTGGGAAATTTGGGCAGGAAAGGGTCAAGTACCTGCATGCTTTGTGCACCAATGAAACCTGTCCATTCAATCTCTAACCTGGTACTGACAGTGTTCGTACTCAGTTATTTCATAACAAATGTAGAGGTATAATATCCCCAATTAAGCTGTGTTCCATGTCAGCTGTTCCGTTTGATGACAGCAATAATTGTGGACTGCTAGTGTGTCACTGTAATGAGTTGATAATGACAAACACCAGCAAAACTCAGTGTCCAACCTCTCACCAACAACAGTTCTTGCCATAGATTGGAAGTTTGACCACTGCCTCCATGTGCTGTTTTTTTTGCTCCAGGGTAACTTAAATTAGTGAAAGTTGTATCTGGTGACCTTTAACCTTAAAAGAGGACAAGTGTCACTGAGCATGCTCAGTTGACTTGCTGATCTGGCCTGTAAACAGATGGTACCAAACAGACAAGGATGACCAGTTATTTTCACAACCTTCTCACCAAGGAAGCTAAAGAGACTACTGTGCTCCTTGACCCCCCCCCCCCCCTTGCTCTCACGTAGGATACTTTGTACATTTGGTTTTGCAATTCATGTCAATAAACTATTAATTTTTTTTTTTCAGGCAGAGCGATTGCCTTTAATAGTGGAAAATGCTTCTGAAACAGTTTGAGGGAAGAAATTGTGAAAGCTAAGAATGACAAGTAATAGGGGAGAGCAAGAACAGAAGTTTTTACTGCTCTCCTGTAGAGAGCATTTCAGTCATTCAGGGCAAAAGTTGTATTTTCCTATTACTTTTCATTGTAATTTACAGCCTTATAACATTAAAACCGCTTGTTGCAGAAACACCAAAATTTGTGTGGTAAAATTATGTACATAGCTGAAATGTTCACGTAAATTTCATTCTTGCAGCTTTAAAAGTAGTCTTTTAATTTGAGGTTAATTTAACATGCAATCCAATGGGAATACACATCTCTAGCCCTGAAGAATTCTGTGTACTGGATTGTGTATTCAGCTGAATACACAGATAATTGGTATTTGTGACCTCTCCTATTGGGAGACCACAATCAGGTGCATGACTTTTGCTGACACAATGGGTCCATACTGATAAGTCTTTGTAGGTAATTAATGAGGAACTGGTTTCAAGAGTCATATTTCCCATGTTCCCCTTAAGTCACATCAAAGGCAGAGGCATATGAAACATGAGAAGGTGTCGCAATTTACCTTCCCATCATTAAGAGGACTGAAAGCGTGTTCATGTATTTCAGTGTGTTTGAAGGGAAGACAGCAGACCCATTGGCACCCAAGGTTTCTTCAGAGGCAAGGAAACTGCAATTCAGTTATTATCACCATAACCACAGCTCAGATTGTAGTCATTACAGGTATAATAATACAGGTTAGAGCATTATTGTCAGGTAGAAGCCCCACCCACGACTGTGTAAAGGCCATTTTAGATGGTCGGGCAGCACATGCAGAGCACCTGAAGCTGATTTGTCCAATTAGTCACCTCAAGCATTGAAACGGACCTGTAATCCTTTATCACTTACCATTAAAGAGCATATTTTATGACCTTGTGGGATATAATGCCAACACATTATGTGAAGCATCAAATGGAGAGGTACAGAGGATGGGCCCACACACTCTCTCTCCCCTCCGAAAAAAAAATGGTGCTTTTTGTCCTCATAAGTTTGATGAACTTTCTAGAACAACACAGTGATTTGGGGGCTTTTTGGTGCCATAAAAGGGTGAAAAAGGAGGTATGAAAATTTTGAAATTCAGGAGCTTTGGGGCACTCTGGGCCTTCAAGGGAGCTTGGTACACTTTTAGCAACCTTCTTAACAAATTTCTAAATCCATCCCAGTGTCCTGCAACTTTTTCCCATCCCTAAATAAGATAAAAACTTTCTTCCAGGAGCACTTTTCATGCCAATTTGGGACTATATTTTCTACGATTTTGGTTAAAAAATACCCTAACTAAAGGTATGGTTTTTGTGGAAAAGTGCCCTAACAAAGGATAGGTTTTTGAAAGGTTGAGCCGCACACCCCCACCAAAAATTTAATGAAGAAACCCCCCCTCCCCGGAGCAGATCCATTGTTCCACAGATACTGTTTCGAGCAGTACTTGACAAGTACAAAGTTCATTTTCTAGTTTTTCATAGAAGGCCATAGAGTAGACAGTATGTATCATTTCCTGTCATCATCTATTTGTACATGTATCATTATTTGTGAACATATGACACAGCATCATGTATATGTATTTTTATAAAACTTTATTTTGAGAGGGTGACCCAGTCAGCACTAATAAGTACTAATCTACCCCAGGGCCCTCTTTAGAAGGTTCTTACAAAAGTATAATATGAACATTCATATTTCGAATGCAATGTACAATAATTAATACGTAAAATCAGTAAGCTGTGGTGCCATACCTGAATTGTCTACATTACTTTCTTGACACTAGAATAAACTTTGTACACAACCTTTTAAACTCACATACAGACTTAGCTTCGCTTACTTTTTTCGGTAATTTGTTCCATATTCTAGCCCCAGAGTAAACAACTGCATGTGTTCCATAAGCTGACTTGGGTTTTTTAAGATAAAGAGAGTTCATGGCAGCTGATCAAAGATTCATACTATGCACATCATATATATATATATATATATATATATATATATATATATATATATATATATATATAGGTGAACATATTTTTCATATCAGGCAAAAAAACATTTAGTGACTTGAGCAGTGGAACAGCTTTTTTAAATGTAATTCTTTCTTCTAGTGACATCCAATTTAGTTAAGATGTCAAAAACTTGTAACTCTGTCATTTACATTCAGAATTAAATACGCTGACAATTTATGTATGTGTTTACCCTTGTCTAGTAAATCTTTCCTACAACTACTCCATACTGTGGGGCAATAAACAATATGAGGGAGAATATATGCATTAACATATAATTTTCGCACATGCATGGGTAAAGAATCTCTTATCTTCTTCAACACTACAAATTTGGCAGATACTTTTTTACAGATTAATGCTACATGTTTTTCCCAGGTAAAATACTTATCTACTTGTAGACCCCAATTTTTATGATCATCTACATTTTTAAGAAGTTTTCCATTTAAATAGACATTTAAACAGTGACTATTTTGTTGTCTTAATTTTTGTTTTGAACACACCAACATGGATTTTGATTTATGTTCATTAACAAACATATGCATATGGGTACACCAACTACCAGCCTGATTTGCTACATCATTAAGTTTTAAATCAATCTCAGGGAGAGATTTCCCAGCGACATGAGAAGTGGTGTCATCGGCTTACATATTTACATGAGCTCCATTTAGAAACAGAGGCAAATCATTTATGAAAATCAAAAATAAAAGTGGACTTAGAATAGAACCTTGAGGTACCCCATATGTAACTTCTCTCTTTTTTTGATGTGAACTTGCTGAGATTTTTTCTGCAGGTATGACTTAAACCAATTTAATGTACTGACAGAACATCTGTAAAGTTTTTGTTTCTTGAGGAGAATATTGTGGTCAATAACATCAAAGGCTTTTCTTAAATAAAAAATAAAAAATAATAGTTCCAATCATGTCATCATCATTTGGAGCTCTATACCATGTATCAAATAATGTATGTAAACTGGTTTCACAGGAGTGACATTGACGAAATCCTGACTGACATGAGCAGAGAAGTTTATACTTGACCAAAAACTTGTAGAAATTTGAATGAACATGCTTTTCAAAAATTTTTGATATATATATATACATACATACATACATACATACATACATACATACATACATACATACATACATATATATATACAGTAGTCCCTCCTTTGAAAGACCACTCCTTTGGGAGACCACCTCCTTTGAGAGACCAGTTGTCAGGTCTTTCTATAGTACTTTCCATGTTATTTATACCTCCTTTGAGAGACCACCTGCTTTATGTGAGCGCCTTTTGGGTGGCACTAGGGGCGGTCTCTCAAAGGAGGGACTACTGTATATCCTTGTATAGAGCTGTTACTTTAGCTAGCTTCTATTCATGTGAAAAAAAACATTGGATTGTACACTTAAATTAAAAATAAATGTCAGAAGAACTGCTATACTTTCACTTGATAGCTGAAGAAACTTAACATCTACATTGTCTAGACCTCATGCTTTTTTGGAGTTAAGTCTTTTAATGAAGTCTTTTACTTGTGAAACTGTTACCTGAGAAATGTCAAAGTAAGTGTTACTGGGAACATTGCTTGAGACAAAGTTTGTTTTCTTCTACATTACTAGAAAACTCAGATAGATTTGCATCCTTTAACAGATTTTGTGCCCCAGATGGAAAATGATCATTGAAATGATTAGCAATTTCTTTTGCCTCATGAACTATAGCCCTATCCAGAAGCAGAGATGACGGTGCATTGGAAGAACCTTTCGGATTTAAATTTCTCAGACGTTTCCATAAATTACCATGAGTTTAAATATTATCTTTAGCTTGCTTTATTGAGTTTAGAACTTTGTTCCTCCAAACTACATACAAATCCTGGTTACCCAGTGTTTTTATTTTATCTCTCATTCTCATTGCTTCAATTATGTTCTCACTGATCCAGTCAGACAGTTTTAAAAATCTAACTCTTTTACACTTTATGGGTGCATGCTTGTTTAATACCTATAATAATATGGGTTTACCTTTTATAAGGATCACACATACAGGAAAATGATTGCTCATTGCTACTTTAGGTACAGACACAGCTTGCACAGACGTGGTGTCAGATACATATATATGATCTATCAGAGTAGCAGATAACCGTGTTATTCGTGTTGGTTCAGACGCTAACTGAGACAGTTGATAAGATGAAATACAATCAGTCCACTTGTGATTTATGATTTGTCTAACAAATTAGTGTTGAAATCTCCTAATAATATAAACTCTTTGTTTCATTAGACACCTGATCTTACTGTTTTTCAAAATCTTTCATCCACTTAGCCGCTGAATTAGGTGGTCTATATGCACAGCACACTAATAATGATTTTACATTGGGAGGAAATATTTCTAACCATAATGATTCTATTGTATTGCTTTCAATGTCTTGTCGGTGAGAAAAATCTATACTAGAAGAAACATATGTAACAATACCACCACCTCTCTTGTGAGGTCTGTCTCTATGCAGTACTTGATAACCACTCATTTCAGTAGCACCATTACAGTGTACTTGCATTCTCATCCAAGAAGGTTTGTGTGACACCAAATATATCAACTTCTTTGACTGGTTTCTGCAGGAGAATCTTAAGTTCAGCTTTTGGTAATAAATGACATACATTCAAGTGTGCAATTTTCAGACCTTTTTCTCTGGACATAAAAAGTGATGACCTGTGTGTGCTGCACAGCATTGGTACATTTAATATTATAATCTACAGGCACCACAGCCACCTAGATAGGACCTCAGTTCTAAAAATTGAAAACAACCGGTAGATTTGTCACAGTTAAACGTTTTTGAGAGTTAGTCACATTTTCATCATTTTACTTTTGTAGAGTTAATGAAGTAGAACAACACAGTGGTCATAAACAACAGGTGGTCATTGTGCCAGATGGATCTAACAAAGAGATGCAGGGTCCGCTATCATGGAACTGGTCAAAAGTTATGTTGAAAAGATAGTAGACAACATCTGGAGATTGAGCTGAATTAAGCTAGCAGTAAAGAAACGCAAAATAAGTAGTCAAATGAAAATGGGATCAGCCCCCCCCCTCCTCCCAATGTTTCAAACCCAGGATGGTTCTTCTTTAAGGATTGGGAGGCTGGTCCTGCCTATATTCTTCTCTGCCACATATTTCAGCTGGGAGCTGCCAATCAGCAAAACTTGGTTGACAGCTTGGTCTGAAAAGCCATAGTGTGGACAGGGTATGGAGACTTCACCTGTAGTGGTGTTGGTACTCTTGTTACTGTTGGCAACAGTGCAGTTAGTGGTATCAGTGTTGTGCAACTCTTTCCAAGATGATTCGGCTAGCTCTTGTGTATTTAGTGTACTGTACTGACCCATGTTCTCCTCTGTAGTAATATCTATAATGATTTTCTCACTATCACTGGCCTCTATTTATGTCTCCCGGTGGAAGCCGGGGGACATATTGGTTTAGTGCCCGTTTCTTCCGCTTGTTGTTGTTGTTGTTGTTGTTCAGGTTCTTCAACACTTGGTTTCCATGCAATAAATCTTGAAGAACTTGATGGATTTGATGAAACTTGGTAGGATTATGTATCTAGGCAAGACCTAGGTTGGGATTGTATTTGGGTGACCTTGACCTAATTTTCAAGGTCACAGGGTGACTTATGTGAAATTGGTTTCCGTTCGATAAGTCATGAAGAGCAGGATGGAATTTGATGAAAATTGGTAGGATTATGTATCTTGGCAAGACCTAGGTTGGAATTGTATTTGGATGACCTTGAGCAAATTGTCAAGGTCACAGGGTCATTTATGTGAAATTGGTTTCCATTCGATAAGTCATGAAGAACTTGATGGAATTTGATGAAACTTGGTAGGATTATGTATCTTGACCTAGGTTGGGATTGTATTTGGATGACCTTGAGCAAATTGTCAAGGTCACAGGGTCACTTATATGAAATTGGTTTCCGTTTGATAAGTCATGAAGAACTTGATGGAATTTGATGAAACTTGGTAGGATTATGTATCAAGGTAAGACCAAGGTTGGGATCATATTTGGGTGACCTTGACCTAATTTTCAAGGTCACAGGGTCATTTATGTGAAATTGGTTTCTCTGCAATAAGTCTTGAAGAACTTGATGAAAATTGCTAGAGTAATGTATCTAGGTGAGAGCTAAAATAGGATTGTAATTTTCAAGCAGACTTGGTCATTTGTAATTTGTTATCACCTGTAGCTTATTCAGAGACGTAAGTGTTCAACCGGGAGACATTTGATTTTCTGTTGGAAAATCAGTCTGTTCTAGTTGAGATATTGCATCTACTGTTGCTGAAGTGACATGGCCAGCTGTAGTCTCTGTATCAGCTTTCTGGAAGTTAGCAGTAAGGTTAGTGGCAGCTTCCAGTTGTTCAAGTTTCTTGAGCGCCTCTGTTAATTAGTGTCTTAATGCACATATTTCATTCTCCAGGGCTCCCGCCATGCAGTTAAATAAACTGGTTTCAATTTGTATCTCAGAGTCCAACTGCATGTGTTTACCTGTGTGGGTCACACGTGGGTGAACATGCAGTCAAATAAACTGGTATCAATTTTTATCTGAGTCCAACTGTCTGTGTTCACCTGTGTGTGGGTCACACCTGGGTGAACACAGCGCTACTACATCAAAATTAGGGTGTTGATGCAAGTTTCTGTTAGCTTGTATTGTTTAAAATTATAGAAGACTATAGCTATAGCATATATTGACTCTGTTATGACATACAATGACCCAGACTGAAGGAGAAAGGTGAATTTCTGGGAAAAGAGCAAAATGAGCTGTGCTTTGTTTTGAAGGACCAGCACACCCAGTCAGAGAGCAGGTGATAATGAGATATTGGGGGAAATAGTTCAGCAGGTACTAAGGATATAGGCCCACACTGACCCACACATACACGCCATTTTGCCTGCAAGCTGTGTGAATATGAGGCTCATGGTCATAGGTTTCATCACATTAGGAAGCAGAAAACCGGATTCCTGGAAGTAGGGTCGGGGATAAACAGGAAATGGCTGTGTGGGGGTCTAGAAGTTATTTTCTGAAGTCTTCTGAGAGGATTGACTCCAGTAAGTCGAGAGTAAGCAGCCTTGGTTGGGTGTGCAAATGCCAGCTAAGAAGATCGTGCAGGCAAGAAATACATATCAAGGGAATTGGCAGTATAATGATACTGGGATATGATAATTAAGAAAAACGAAACCGTAAGCAGTGGGAAGGAAGAAGTTAACCCTTTTTCCCTTCCTTTCCACTCAAAGCATCCAGATGTAAATTATCATCTGCTTCAATATTTTTACGTAATTTTTGGGCCTTATTGAACTTAAGGGGACCCTAGCCCTTATGGGTGAAATCCTATTACAATGTCTATATCCCTATACGTAAAGTGAAGATTATTGCGCTGTAGCCCATGTGGTAACATTCCTATATGTTTTTCTAGTAGAATAGATGTTTCCGCCACAGGCATTGTGTCCTTAAAATATGAAAAACTCGAATTTATTCTGTGAAAGCATGGATGGAATCGTTAATGCATCTGCCATATGCATATGCACTGAAAGACTTTGACTTTGATTTTACCCACAATGCAACACTGCAACTCGATTTAAACCAATCATGGTATGTCTACTAGATCAGCCATGTGTGCCTGTTTACCTTCACGAGACAGGTGCATGTGATGCCCTGGGATATTCCCGGGGAGGGTCTCAGCATTCATTCTTTCTTATAAATTCTTTCTTCGAAACAGTTAAGAAATATTTTTATTATTCATGATCACATTTAAAATTATATGATACGGTCCCTAATAGCACTTGCGGCAGCCATCTTGGATCATCGGCAGAAACGCTGATGCTTAATTTACATGTTACGAGCAGTCAGAAGTCATCTCAGATTGATGATTTGTGTTGCTAATGATTATTTAAAACACCACCTGAACTTCTGTGAACATTGAACCATTATTAATCCTATAAGGGCTCAGGTCCCCCAAAGTTCAAGTAGGCCAATTTTTGTGTTAATAAAAGGCATTTTTTGATGAAAACTGCACATAAGTTCTATCATGATGGCATGCCCCAGGTCAAGAATTTCCCTTAGCATTGGTTGGATGCCAGCATGTGCAATGAAAGTTGTTGACTCCAGCTTAATGTGAGCAAGAAAGGGTTAAGGTGTGGTGCCAGCGGGACATTTGTGAGTAATCGCAGCTTGCAGAGATTTTAGGCGTATATCATGATGTGCTTGCACAGATCCTGGAGGTAAGTTGAACATTTATTGCTTGCTGAGATCTTGGGTTATTTCATGTATTTTGCATGTGAAAATCCCAATGTGTAAAGAGTGTGAGATTGCGGGGGTATGTCCTATATATTGCTTGCATATAGATGTTCTGAGAGTGTATTATGAATTGTTGCCTGCAGAAATGCTGAGGGTATATCCAGTATTCCTGACAGGACTTAGCAGGGTATATCATGTATATTGCTTGCACAAATTCTGGGGGATATATCATGTATATTGCTTATAGAGATTCTGGGGATATATCATGTATATATTGCTGGCAGAGATTCTAGGGGTTTTTTGTCATGTATCTTGCCTGTAAAGATCATGGGGATGTTGCTTACCCATATTTTCGTAAAAATGTGTGGCACAAATCTCCCAAAAGCTGTTCTTCATGAGTATACTTGAGTCTTTTTGTCCAGGACCACTTCCTTGGCATTGTTACCCTATTCCACAGTCCAAACTCTATACTGTCCATAAGCTAACCTGTCCCTGTCTAAGCTATCTAGATATGGAAGAACTATTGTACATATTGCACACGTTCCTCTGTAGAATTTTGACCTGGGCTGCATAATCCCAAATATATTAAAGGGTCTTCAGCAGGTAACTACTCAGAACATGTTTCAGAGCCTGTACCCGTATGGGTCTCTCTGAGTAGCGGCTCCTTGTCTAAGCTAAATATTCAGCACAGACAACCCACATAATAATGAATAAATATGAACATGTCAAGTGATGCATTAGCTAAATAAGTGAAGCTTTGCTTATAAATGCAGAGTTTCAATGTGAATAAAGAACACCTGTCAAACCAAACATATTTACTAAATTTGTATTGTACACGTTCAGATAAGAATAATTTGACTCACCCCTGAACTAGTATGTACCCTTTCTAGCTGAATAGCTCACCTTAGTTTAACCACCTGTCAGTGTATGATTTAAGTGGAAATGAAGGGCACTTTTCAAATGACATGATACATTTTAGTCAGTGAATTTTTAGCACATGAATGTTACAAAAGATGGCTGACAATTGTAAAAGTGAAAAAAAAAAATTAAATATTTAGGCCATCTCATTTATAAGTTATAATTTTTTGAGGGAATTTTCTGCAAAACGTTTTACCTTTGTTGGCAAAATTTTGCTCAAAACAGGGGCCTTCAGAGCAACTGGTATTCTTACTCTGGTCAGTATTGGTAGCACTTTCCCCCAGCAGAGATGTGTGAACTTCTGCCTTATCATACCCTTACATGGTAATCGACTGACATTATCTCATAAATTGTGATGGGCATATGTGTGTATGTATAGTTACACCTGGCTTGTAAAAATCTTTTAGTGCATGATGACAGAATTTTGATGTTCTAATATGGGTCTATGAAGGGGGGAAATGACATGAAAATATGGTAGTAGGCTTTAAAATAAGGTAGGCCATTTGTGGTAGTGATATTTAAAAATTGATCGGTCTTATGAGAGTGATATTTAAAGCAACACACATACTGAGGTAATGATGCTGTTTCAAAATAGTATCTCAACTTCTGTGTCATGACACTAAACTGGGGTGGGTATGCGTCAATGTGTGTAGCCTATTGTATATTGTATTTACATTTCACTACATGTGCCGAAAATAAACTGTGAAAGGTGTGTCATATGGTCCCCAGGATTCCCAAGGGCTTGCATAAGCAGGATACATTTGATGACAGCTGACATCATATTATGGTTTTTAACTGTCTCAGGGCCAAGTTTTGAATGAGTCAATGATCTTTTCCACACCATGCTTTGGGTGACGTTCCCAAAGTGTGCTGAGGAAAGCTGTTGATCAGGACCATTCTAGGTTGACTACAATGCACTCAACTGTAGCAAGGAAAGCTGTTGACCTGGAGCATGCTATCGTACCAGGTCCTAGGAATCTACAGTTCCCACCCAACATATTTTCTCTTGATGAGAACTTTAGGTAAAAAGATTGAGGCTCATGACACTTCATGTTGCACTTTGAGGCAATTTGAGCATGGAATGGTCAAGCCTGATCTTGCTGCTGCAGCAGCAGCCTGTCTAAGCAAGAGGTCTTGTTTCTGTTGTGTGTGAACCTTCTTTGGTAGCCAAAAGACCCCACTCTGATACCTTAGTACAGCAGGTACTTTATATGTAGATCTGCCTTAAAAGAGAAATGAGGTGTTTCTGATTCTCAACATCACTCATGGTTATATAAAACAAGACAGAAGATGTCAATTCTCTGACACACCCCCCCCCCCCATCACATTCCTCTCCCCATATCACATTCCTTACCACCCACCCATCCCTGTATCACATTCCTTGTGGGTGGACCATTGTACATACAGCTGGCAAGAAGTAGATCACGTCAACCAGAAATCATCATTATGTTTCACAGGCAAAGGAAACTGGTTCCAAAAATTTAAAAAAAAGAAGGTTATTTTGTTAAAACACAAGTGCTAAAAAGGTGAGGGCCAACAATATCAACCAAATGTCTGCATCCATAGTTGTTTTTTGTTTGTTTGTTTGTTTGTTTGGTTTTGTTTTTTGTTTTCACTTAGAACAGGTTGGAATCATTTTGAAAGGGATTTGATGAAGGAATACTGATTGGCTGCTGTCAAATAGAACAGGCAAATAGGACCAATCACAGAAAGGTTACTTTATGTCAACCTATCTGCCATCAAAAGCATGGGAATTGATATCTAGGCACCTGAGAACAACCTTTTGGGTAGAGCCAAAAGCATTGCGGAGATTCATTTCAGGAAGAACCCCCAACAACTATTTTATTTTGTGATGCTATGACTATATATACAACTGTGTGAAAAATACATGAACAAGCCAGAGGTGGTCGTATTTCAATGCGACCCATGCTTTTAGTTCTCAATCCAGGATCAATCTTGGCTCAACTTCAAAGAGCTCAAATTGATAATACAAGTGATCATCAACTTTCTTCAGATCCTTAACACTGTGCAACCAGCCAAACCCAAACTACGGACAGGTGCCCCCCCCCCCACACCACGTGTGACACCCCATGTGTTTACAGGCACAACCATTGCCTGGGTCATATCCCATTTTAATTCATTTAGTTCAAAGACAGTTCCATCAGTCATTGCCTGCATATACAACCTCTCCAGCCTTGTTGATGATTGTTTGTCTTGACACCAGGAGCATATGGTCTATGCAAGTGTCAAATCCAGAATCTTCTTTCAACACGCCACTGCCAATGATTTGTTCATTGTGCAGATAAAAAGTTCCGCCCTAAGCTGCATAATGGTCCAATACAGCTGATTACACAACACAGAATATGTATGGTAGTTCTATCGGAAAGGTAATGTTGGTGCAAGTCCTATATTTCACCAGATATTTTAATCAAGCCTTTTTTTTGCCTAACTTTTATTGAGTGGAGAGGTCTGTATGTTTGGAGGTACAATGAAACCTATTTTGAGAGACCACTGTGATGAAAGACCACCTGCCTTTTCAGATCATGTTTACTATGTCCCTTTTGCTTTCTTTCCAGTATTATTATACCTCTATTGAGAGACCACCTGCCTTATGTGACCACTTTTTGGCTTGCCCTAGGGGTGGTCTCTCAAAACAGGTTTCACTGTATATACATGCTGCATGATGTCTCTTGCAAATGAAACTAAAATCTATGCAAATGTGTGGCAGACTTAAACATATTCATGCCATGGTGGAAGTTGCAAAGTGTATAATGTTACGTATGTAGGAGGCTCTAACACAGGCAGGATAATGCAAATATTGAGAAGTGTCTGCACCATTGTCAGGCAATCCCAGGTTTGGCTTCCTGCCTCGGGCACTTAAAAAACACACAGGAAGACTCACATTCTTGACATTTGTCTTACCAACGTGCCGAGCTGCTTCTCCCATTGTCATTGTTAGCAGGCATCGAAGTGCATGCGTTACCTGCACACGTCAAGCATAACTCGATGTGTATAGCCTGGGTACGTTAGCCTGCACCCTGGCCCTTATCTGCACAGAACATCACAACTGCCTCTGGTCCTCTTAAAATTTTCTATCAAAAACTCGGTATAAATTTCAGACCATAGTTTGAATGACAAAAAGTGAATTTCTGATTTGTGTACAGTGCTCCCTGTTAATAAGGTCCCTCATCACAGGGTGGATTCTGATATCACATGCTGGGTCTCTTGGCTCCCCCTGAGCCACAAAAAATGTTATTCCTGTGTTATGAGGTTGTTTTGGTACTACGTGTAACATGATCTACACCATGAACCCCATCATCAGCATTATAATGAGAGAACATTGTATGTGTACATGTTACCTATCATCAAAGACCATCTGTCAAATACTGTAAAATCATTTATTTTCCAAAGCCTGTAGTTTCTGTATTTTACCCCCAAATCAAATTTTCCAAGTTTTAGTTTCCCAGATTAATCCTGAATTGGGTTCAGTGGCAGCAAAAGTAAAAACAATTTCTGAGTCCAGTAAATCAGTATTCTGGCATGGACCTTCTTGGGACATCATCAGGAATATTTTGTCCTTTGGGCACATTTTCTAAGTACAATGTCCTGCTTCTGTCACAGAAATTTGGGTGGTTATTGGCTCAGCTGACCATAGGTCACAGAGGTTATGCAGCCATTCTGTCCATCTGTAAACACTTGCTTGTCAAAACAATAGCCTGTACAATTTTAAAGTTAGCCCCCATGAAATTCTTTGCACATGTGCTATCAATTAAAATCTAGGTTCATTTTGTTATTGTTGGTGCCATCTAGTGGATTAAATACTTCAGAGGCCAAAAAGTTAAAAAATGAAAATGCTCTAGTTTGTTTCATTTTCAATTGATCCTTATGAAATTTGGGTGAAGTACTCTGGAGGCTATTATGTCATACCTGAACAACACTAGTGGCTCAATCCGTAGGTAAATGGTAAATATGAGTTATTTGGTGAAATTATGAAATTCATTATCTTGAGAAATTACAAGACTAATTTCATCCAATGTATGAATGTGTATCATGTGTGTAAGTTAATTATACATGATATGGGTGACCTTGACCTACTTTCAGAAGGTCACTAGGAATACATTTCAGGATTTTTTAAGTGTGTGTGTTTTTACCCCTCAGCCCATAAGACTGGAGGGGTAAGGCTGTCACCTATGCGTCTGACCGACAAACTAGTCAGAAGAACCCAAAAAGCAATAGGCCTACCAATTCTCTTTTTATTTTTGGCAGAAGTGATAAAATTTGGATTTTAAGTAATTGGGCCTATACATATTGGAAGCACTATAGTCTGTATGTAATGAAGAATATTTCAAAGGTTGAGAGGACCGGTTTAAAACCACCAGTTGCCTTTTGTGGGTGACTGCCTGTCTCAAGTCAGGAGTGAAATTTGTTTCTTCACATTGGTATTGGAAAAGGAATGTGGATGCTTTGGTAACTCTGGAATCTCTTTGCTGTCATTGTTGGGTTTGATATTTATGAATATGGGTCATGTTTTTCTACATAAGTGTATCGTACTTGAGACGTCCGTCCGTCCATGCCTTGGTAATACCTTATCTCCAAAAAATACTCACTTTACAGAGACCAAATTTTTCACAGGGGGTTAGTGAGGTGCTTCAGTTGCCTATTAAAAAGTGGGTCACTAGGTCTCATTTTTAGGTCACAGTACTACATTGCCAAAAAAATGAAAAAAACGGTGTTTACACAATGTCTATTTAGGTCACAGTGCTGCATTGAAGAAAAATGGCCAGACCATGATATCTTCAAATATTAAATTACTCATCGTAGCTGCATCAATTATTTATGACAGTTGGTCCTAAGGATGCCTCAGACACCTAGTAAAAACTAGGTCACTGGGTCACATATTCAGGTCACAGTGCTGGATTGAAGAAAAATGGCCTTGCCCATGCCATATCTCCTGAAATACTCACTTTACAGAAACCAAATTTTTATCACAGAAGGCCATTGAGGTGCTTCAGCTGCCTATTGAAAAGTAGGTCACTAGGTCACATATTTAGGTCACAGTACTACATTGAAGAAAAAACGCCGTTAACACAATATCTAAAAAAATATTGAATGTAGTTTCATCAATTATTTATGACAGTTGGTCCTGAGGATGCCTCATGCCTGTTGAAAACTAGGTCACTGGGTAACATATTCAAGTCACAGTACTGCATTGAAGAAAAATGGCTTTGCCATGATATCTCTGCTCATTGCATTTGCACCAAAGCTTTGTCATAAGGTTAAACAGAAGTAACCTGACCTACTGGAGAGGTATTGTCATCACCTTGGTTGTATGTGTATGACCTTGACCTATTTTGAAGGTCATTAGGCACTTAAGGAAAGGACGCCAAATTTGATACGTTGATAAAGAATAAGGTGAATGATCCCAATGTACCACAAGTATGTATCATGTGGAAGTTTGATATTGTGTAACATGGATGACCTTGATAAATTTCTCAGGGCCACAGAGGGAGTGCATTTCAGGAAATGATTTTATGGGGATGGTCATCAGATTATAATATGCCAGCGGAGCATAACGTTCATGGGCCTCTTGTTAAGATCTACTGTTAGCGTTCTTGCATAATATAGTGGGGCATAGGTCACATATTGTATGAACTGCAGGTTTGTTGTCAGTGAAGAGGTACCTGGGGAGTTTTGATTCACAATACTCAATTATGCTTGGTAGACACATAAACTGTGGAGATTACCCAAGAGAGAGGAATCGTGAATGATTCCTATAATGTCAATTAAAAGTAATTTTACAGTTGTCATTCCACATGTCCCATGCCAAGCAACTGTGTGAGGCCTGAATTGGTCCATGAGGTTTGCATTGCCTGCACTGCTGCACCTACCTGTCCAGCAGCTGGAGTCAGACTGCCCAGGCAGTGCAGAAACCACTGACTTTAAATTAGGGTTAAAGGTACAAAAGCCTCATCATAACAACACGCGGGTATTTGACATATACAGTGCTCCTTCTTCATAACGCTGGTGTTGGGGTCCACAGGGTATACCATGTTGTAGCAAAACCCCCTTATAGCAGAGGGACTTTTAACATACAAGTTATGGGAAAACTATTTTAGTGGGAGCCATGGTACCCACCGTGTTATATCAGAAACCGCCTTGTAACGAGAGGTGTTATAAAGAGGGAGCACTGTACTATTTAACCATATAACTTTTGAAAAACTTAAACTCAAATTGCTTTGTGATTGGACCCATTTATGTGACATGTTCAGAGGTCTAAAATGGGTGGTGTTATAATTATTATGACTGTTCCACTGTACTTGGATGAAGGGTCTGTAAAAACTACCCTAGTGCTATATTCATTAGCCAAATAGCCAGTTGCTTCAAAAGTGTGATTTTACTGACAAAATTTTGTGAGCTTTTGCCAAATTGGCTGGGGATATTTCATAATTTATTCAACTTTTGGTGCATACACATATATTCATAATGTGTTGTCTGATTGTTTAAATTAATTGAGCATTATTTGAAAATATAAATGTTGCTCAAGCTTGTGGTTTATATAATTTAGCTTAAAATGTTCTTTTTTTTTTCAATTTGAGTATGAAATTGTTCTAAAGTGCTATTCGTTTTCACCACAGCACAGAAGCTGGTGCATGAAGCTTACATTTGCCAGGCTCATTCTCTGTCATACTTCTATCAGCCATCACCAAAAGGTCTGCGTATCTGAACACAGTTGGAGGAATTTCTGATCAAGAGTTATGCCAAAGTGTGTTGGGACAGGAAGTTTGAATTTAAGATCAGACTGACAGAGGTTCCCTTGTCTGTAAATAAACAGGAAAGTCTGTTAGGGGACTATAAAAGAGTGAGTTCATACATAAAATATATATGTATATAGATATACATATACATGCAGGCAAAAATTTAAAAAAAAGTCAAGCATTTATCTGTGGCAATCCACAATGGAGGCTCCCATCTAAAGTGTGAAGACCGCTTTCGGCCATATGTCAGTAGCTATGGCACAAAATTTCATAGTGTAATTTTTGTTAATGAGCATTCCAACAGTGAAGAATAATTTTAAAGATGCTCATCATAAAGGGTACTATTTACACTTTGCCATAGAAATGTTAACCATACTAAAAACACAAGGGTGGAACTTAAGAGTGCCAGATGGAATGTAAGGGTGTACATAAACCAATACAGATGCTGTTTGACTGCTCATATCTCACAGTGTTTGGGCTACAGAGCTAACCAGACATGTCATTGTATGCTCATTGCTGGAATGCAGTAAAGAACGTCTATATTAAACACTTGAAGTATAATAGCTCCACTCTGTGTCTTTCATGTGTAGCAGTACATTAACATATATCATCATGGATACCAAGGTGGGTAAAATTGATGAGCTACATAGTGTGCATAGAATATTTGCTGATGAAGTAACTCATGGTGTACTCAAAATGTACTGTAAATTGACAATTTTACTGTAATTCTATATTTGCTTAATACTATGAAAGCATAAAATTAGGAAAATAAATGCATGCTGCATTTTAGCACAAATTGCACAAAATTAGTGGTCTTGAAGAGAGTGGGAATTCAAAGCTTTTAGGCTGTGAAATAGCTGAAATGTAAAAATTGGAACTTATTATTCTTGAAGTAGTGTAATTATACATTGACAGTAGACAGATTACAGACTGCAGACAGATAACACAGTGAACAGATCACACAGTAGACAGATAAAACAGTGAAACAGGTTACTGTAAATTGCTTTAATTTTGCTGTATTCTTAGTTTTGCTTATATCACTGATGGCACAAAACCGTGAAAAAAACCCAAAACGGTGAGATAATATTTTAACATTGTTTGAATGGGAATTATGTCCAAAACAGTGAAATTAAAACTACAGTGAAAGATCAAAAATACAAAAACCCTGAAAATTTATACATGCGAAAATAAAGCAATTTACAGTATACAATAGACAGATAACACAAAAAGCAGATCACACAGTAGACAGATAATACAGTGACCAGATCACAAAGTTGTCAGATCTCCCTGGTGATAAGGGACAGTCGGCATCACTGTTGATTGTGACTATAGCAACAGGCACAATAAATTATGATGGAAGGTATTGGTGTAAAAATGTTTACACATGATGTTCAAATTCAGGTAGATTTCCCAATGTAAGTTCTTTTTTGGCCAACAGAAGTGTAGTTTAGTTGCAAAAAATGTAGTTGATATCCATTGTTGGACATCTTGTATGTAAAAGTTTTGTTCCAAGCAGCAAGTATCAATTGATTTTTCCCCAGCTAAAAACTTTTTGATGGAATAGGTGAAAGTTGGGGCATTTTGAAGATAATGCGACATGATTCCTTTGGGGACTGGTGGGGAGCCACTAACTAGGGAGTGACATATTAAAGGACTGTGGCATATGGGGAGGGCGGGGGAGTGGTATCAGCAAACAAGAAGATTGAACAGAATCTCCTGTCAGCTCTACGTAGTCGATGAGGTTTATTGACTGAATCAATTCTGTACAGGCTATGGTGATGTAAGCAAGATAAAAAGTAGCTTGCATTCAACATGATCAATACTATGCTAATTTTCCAAACAATTAAACACATGGGTAAAAAGATTTTGCTCCAAAATGGTTGAATGAACATTCTTTAATTCTTTCAAGTATAGGACATTCGTATTAGTTGCAGTGCTGCTTTGGCCTGAATGGTTAAAAAGGGCAGTAGCCAGCTGTATGGGCACATCCCTGTATGAAACATGGCAAAATGGGTTGCTGTTGCCAAACTAGCAACATGGAGAAAATTAACCATTTAAACAGTGGTGGTCAGGTTCTTCAGGCACACACTGAGAATGATACAAGGAGTCATATATGTTTGGAATAAGTATTCAGTATTCTCACAAATTTATGTCAGTGCCACACTTGGTTTTCTGTCAGTACATGCCGTCATGGCAGGTGGTTGTCACCCTGGATGGTGACAGGCTTACAGGTATTGTCAGCAAGTTAATATGGAAGTCCCCTATTATGACTGATGCTGCCTAACTGTCATAACTATATGTATATATATATATTTGCAAAGGACCGAGCAAAGGTCACAATGGCAAACGATATGTTCGACCAGATTCGTCGCTTTCCGTGACTGGTCAGGAACTGTTGGCTAACCGACGTGTAGCCTGTTTATAAACCAGGGGGTAACTTCTGTTGTTATGCAAAACATGCGTCGTGATTATGTAATATATATATATATATATATATATTTTATAAGTCCCATATTGTGACTGATGTTGCCTAACTGTCATAACTAACATACATACATACATACATACATACATACATACATACATACATACATACATACATACATGTATTGTTAACACTTGTGGTGAGTCTTTTTAATTCCCAACAGGTACCTTGCAAAGAGGGAGGCACTGTCTTGTGTTTGCAGATAATGCATAGATCTAAAAATGTACCTCAGTTTACAGGTACATGTGAAGCATAAGGGGATGAACAGATCAATGAGGTTGAAGGCTGTCACATGGAAACTGCTCGAACAGAGATAAACACAATTGAAGGCTGTAATTGTTGGCCATGAAACTAAAATGAACCTAAGCATGATAAAAATATAACTGTAGACTAGGTGTAAGTTCCACATTATCATTTTATTTATATGTGTAAATTCTATAAAAATTTGAATAGCTGGGAGAAAGTATGAAAATTACGTTGAAATCACAAGGATTAATACATGTAACTGTGATTACTTAGGGGGTTTGTCTGTCTTCGTTTGTGTCTGTGAGGTAACTACATCCTGCTGTGTGGGCTGGTATGTATTCAGTCAAAAGGATGATACAACGCAGCAGATCTAGCTTTGCATCACCAGTCTGTTCTTTTATATGATTGACAGGGGATTAGTGAAGGACAGGAGAACTACTTTGTATAGAGACAAGTAATTGTCCTGCTGTTCTGTGAAACTGAGTAAATAATAAGGGGAAAAGAAATATGGGATTCTCGAGTCCAGCTTTAAGCCTCAATGTTGAAATTGGGAATGGTACAAGAGACTCCTCCTCCTCCTCCTCCTCCTCCTCCTCCTCCTCCTCCTCCTCCTCCTCATCATCATCATCATCATCATCATCATCATCATCATCATCATTTTCTAAAATTAAAATAATTTGTCAGAAGCACTTAAATGTTGCACATATCATGTACCAGTCATTTATTGATAAGACAATGTTTTTTTACTGTTTAATAGGTATTTTATGTTTATTTTGATGCTGTAGGTTACATAATTACACAAGTCAAGACAGCACCTCCAGGTTCTGCTCTGACCCTTAGCCACATAGGTTTTACACTACACTTGCCTGAATTGGCTATAGAAATATATAAATGGCAGAATGTATTATAAAGGGGCCATGACAGAATCTTTGGTAATTATACCCATATTTCCAGTTTTAGCTTCAAATTTGTGAAGTCTACATCAGTCCCTGGCATTACAACATCATTCTTTCTTGCAAGTCACATAAAAAATATGCATTATTTGATTGTATTTGAGGACATGATCATTTGTATTTGCAGATGGTTCTGTGTGTGTAAAGTGAGGTAGGATGGGTGTTTCCTATCTCCATGATCATGTACAAGAAAATGATGGCATATGTATAATGATAAAGCTATGGTAAAATATGCTAAGAACTGCATATGTCTGCTGGTGACAGCTGAGTAAGACATCAGTTTTAAGTTTAGAGGAATATTAATGAAGACAAGGTTTCATATATTTAAATTAATGTATGTTTGAAGACAAAAATATATATTGAAATACATTTCAAAATACACATGTGTATGGGAACTTATAAAACCTCATCATATATATCAAAAGATAAATTGATAAACATGATGAAGATTATACATAATACAAGGATGATATGAAGATTTGATGGTCATTTAATGATAAACTATGTCATTGGTATTTTGATCCTGACGTTTTATTGATTATGAAAATTGATAAACAAATAGTTGGGAAAATGCCAGCTGTAGTTTATATTTTTGCACGTCTGTAAATAAACTTAAGTTTTCAAGATACACAATCCATCAGCTGCGGTTTTTATTGTTTTGTATTGATCATGCACCCATGATGACCTTTTCAATAATGTATGTTTTAGTATGTGCATATCAGTATTATTTGAAAATCTGTCAACTGGTGGATTACAATTCTCAAAAAGGCCTATGGCATATTTCATGCTTTTATTCACACCATATGATATTTTAGTGTGTAGAATAGCTCATTTCTACTGAAAACATTCAGTTTTCATAACCACAGTAATTGGAGAGGGTCAGGATACTGTGTACATGTGTATGTCCTGTATGCCTTAAAGGATGACATATCCTGTTTAACCCTCGTATTTCCAGTGGTACATTGTTCTATATAGTGCAGGAGTAAAATCATGATAGCTTGTGCACAAGTCCTCAAAGAAGGAGTTTCCATTCAAGTACCAACACATCAAGGTTAAAGTAAGCAGCTTTGATATTGCCCAGCAAGTCACACTTTCAGCTGCTGCACTGAGAATTAGGGAGCTCAGCTTACCAGGCAATGCAAAAAAATAAAATTAACCCCCCACCCCACTCCCACCCACACACACAAAGGAACATGGAAGGTAGGAAGTAGAGAATGAATTGGATTCATATACACAGACACAGACATACACACACACACACACACACATATTCTCAACATCACAGACTGACTGACCCACTTGTCTGGGTAAATATTTTGGTCTGAAACATGTGAAACTAGGCCAGATAAATCGCCCAGATTGTGTTGCATTTGGAAGGTCAATCCTTTCGTTGACCCTTTTTTTTTGCTTGAATCATCCAAAAGTAGCCCAGATGTAAATTTTCATCTGCCTTAATATTTTTACTTAAGTTTCTTGCCACCAAAAATCGTGTTTGTTGAAGTTTGTACATGAGCCTATTCATAATGGCATGCCCTAGGTCAGTACCTGTAGCTTTCCGTGGCACAGGTTGCACACATTGCATGCAACCCACCACACCAAGGAAAACAATTGACTTAGTCGTACTCTGACCAGGAATGGGTTAAACAAATAAAAAAAAAACACCAACAACAAAAGAAAAAGATCCTGTGTATATAGAAATGAAAAAAAAAAAAAAAAAAGATTTGCAAAATCTCAAAGTAAATAGGTGGCTGTTAGGTTGAAATAAACCTGGTTTTCAAGTTTCGGTATCACATGCCATTGATATGAGACTTGATGCTCAGAAAAATTTCCGTCCATGGGAATGTGAAAATGGTTTTGGCCAGCAATTTGCCGGTGAAACTCGAAGTAACACCATAATTTTCTCAGTGAAAATAGACTCTTGTTTTCTGTGTTTCAGTTATATGTTGCTTCCTGTGTATCGTGCCATGTGTCTACATAGAAATTAATGATGGAGAATAATATGTATAACTTGTAATCAAGAAACTATAGTATATTCGCAAATAAATTGAAAATGAATTGATATGTTGAAGTATATGTGCGATGACATATTTTTTTTAACAAAGTTTGCTCTCAGTTTCACAGAGAAATAAATAATACAGAAGAACAATGGCTTTTTAGTCCAGAAGTTGCAGCATTATGCATTATCTAACCAGAGCTGACAATGGATAATTGTGTGGCAGTTATGTTCTTCTTTTTTTTTTTTTAGCTCAGCTGACTTGTCAGTCAGCTGAGCTTATCTTATGGTCCTCCGTCCGTCGTCCGTCCGTCCGTCCGTCCTTCGTCCGTCAACAATTTACATTTTCGACTTCTTCTCCCAAACCGTCAGCCAGATCCACTTCAAGCTTGGTGGGGATGTGCCTTGGGTAGGTGTCTACCAAGTTTGTTCAAATGGTCACGGTCCATTGATTTTTTTTATTTTCAATGAATTTTTTTGTTCTTTTTTGGGCAAATCTTAAAAAATCTTCTTCTCTGAAACCACTCACCCAATTACTTTGATATCACACAGAAACACTCCCTTAGACACCTAGTTCTTAATTTGTTCACCAGGTGGCGCTGCAATTTTTTCCTATTTTTTTATGAATTTTTGTGTGTTATAGCTATTTTCGACTTCTTCTCCAGAACTGTCTCTCAGATTAAGCTGAAACATGGTGGATATGTTCCTTGTAGAAGGGTCAAACAAAGTTGTTCACTATGAGGGAATGCTGCAGATTCCTGATTTTTAACGATTTTTTCAATTCGGGTACTTATCGGTCAATGCAGCTTTCCTATTGATTACTATGGAAGTCAATGAGCATTCTAATGCTAATTCACATTTTCGACTTCTTCTCCAAACCGTCATCCAGATTAACTTCAAACTTGGTGGGGATGTACCTTGGGTGGGTGTCTACCAAGTTTGTTCCCATGGTCATGTTCCAATGAATTTTGGTTTTTTTTATGATTTTTTTTTCAAAAATCTTTACAAAAGTTTTAATAGGAAAGTTTTAACATGGAAATTTCTTGTAATGGTTATAACTAAAATACTTTTGGCCAGATTTACGTCAAACTTGGTGGGGATGTGCCTTGGGAGAAACTCTACCAAGTTTGTTCAAATGGTCATGCTCTATTGATTTTTGGAATTTTTATGATTTTTTTTTTTTTTGGGGGGGGGGGGCAAACCTTAAAAACTCTTCACCTCTGAAACTGCTCACCCAGTTGTTTTGATATCGTTCATAGACACTCCCAGGGATGCATAGTTCCCAATTTGTTCACCAGGTGGCACTGCAATTTTTTCTATTTTTTTTTTTTATGAATTTTTTATATGGTTTTGTTATTTTTCACTTGTTCTCAGAACCGTCACTCAGATTAAAGTGAAATGTAATGGATATGTTCTTGTGGAAGGGTCAAACAAAGTGTTTACCAGGTGGCATTACTTTAGATTCCTGATTTTTAAGTATTTTCCATTCGGGTACTTATCGATCAATGCAGCTTTCCTATTGATTACTATCTAAGTCAATGGGCATTCTAGTGCTAATTCACAGGACAACTGACACAAAATTTACTGTTTACTTGATAACTTGAGATCTGTTGTGAGTTAGTACTGTGATGCTGCACATGTTAATGTTTTTGTATGAAGGTCATGCTCAGACAGTACATGAATGACTTTGACCTTTTTTCTGGGGTCACAGTGCAACATACATGAATTTTACTCTTCATTATAACTTGAGAACTATTCTTGTATAAAGGTCAGACTTACTCAGACCATGGATGACCTTGATCCTTTCCCAAGTTCCTAGAGCTGCAAGTGTGATGAATGTCAAGATCAGCTGAGCATGGGCTGTTCACACAGCCCTCTTGTTTTGATTTATTGAAGTAGTGATGCATAGAAACGTAATATATTTGTAGTAATATTAAAGTTACACTACACTTACATTGTGTAAATTGAGATACACACACATATATAAATATATATAAGTATGTATATATAAATTTCATCGGAAGTGGATCTATTTCAAACTAAAGTTGATATTCCCAGGATATAAACCGTCTTTATGTTGAAAAAAGTCCTATATATCATTTCCATGGCAATAAATATGAGTATGTTCCCATGCAAATTGTGATCGCATAATTATACTATCTGTGTACCTACATTTATCTTGTTCAAAGAAACAAGGTTTGCAACAGTCTTCCAGTTGGTTAAAGTAATTATGAATGAATTATATATTATTGCCACAGTAAAGTACAATGGTATTAAGAAAACAAATAATACAAGTCCTCATCAACCATTTCCCTGGAAACCAGCCAAAACTAGCCAGTGGTCAAATGTCTCCTTCAATGTTTTGGACTACTTTCAACAGTAATGAAAACAATTTGAATCCGCATTGTAGATGAGACCTAGCAAAATAATATTAGTCAACAGCTTTCCTTTGCATGGCTTTGGTGCTCAATTCTCAACCCATACCATGGAAGCTGTTGACTCAACTGTAATTCAAGTTGAAAGGGTTAAAGAAGCCTTTATGTTAAACACCCACATTTGTACGAATACCTGGTAACATTGTGTTTACATCACATCTTAAATACCATAAGCCCGGTCCACAGATGGACAGGACTTATGGTATTTAAGACTTCTTGGCACTTTTCAAGATAAAGTGTAGTGAACTGGGGGTTCTTTTGCATAAAAAAAAAATAGCCAAAACCAGGCTGCATTAGAACTTGGAAATAGAAATGAGCCTCATGAGAGACCAAGGATTGAATCAGTAGACTATGTGTAAATGATGTTTTCACATTTGTGTGCTTACAGAACAAAGTGGTTAATGTGGATGGAACCAAAGTCAAACTACAGGTGAGTACTTCATGTTTTTACCTGGTTACCATGGTTACTAGTACAGTGTGAGTATGTGTAAGCTTGTGCTGGTTTATGCACCATGCAGTATGTTCACAGTTTTGGGTTGTTTTTTTTTTCTTTGTGTGTGTGTGTGTGTGTGTGTGTGTAAGGTTTGATTGAATTGGATGTAATGATATCCATCTGTGGAGTAGCCAAACTCATTCCACACCTGACGCTGCATTTTTTTCATGTATATCAATGCTTTAAGTCTCCTGGAAAGCACCCAGGGGTAAATTATCATCTGCCTCAATCATATAAATGTCTCATCAATAGGCAACATGTTTGGCAAGAGCTATAGATAAGAACTATCATGATAGCATGCTCCAAGTCATGACAAAAACTGTAGATAAGAACCATTATGATAGCATACTTCAAGTCATGACAAAAACTGTAGATAAGAACTATCATGATAGCATACTCCAAGTCATGACAAGAACTGTAGATAAGAACAACTGGATAAATTTATTTTCATGGGCATTAATTTTCATGGTTTTTGCATATTGGACCTTTCACTGAAACTTTAAATTCACTATTTTTGTTATAATTCCTATCAATGCCATGTTAAAAATATATTTCACTGGGTTCTTATTTTCACAGTTTTGAAGCATCAGCTAACTAAGCAAAAATAAGAACACAGCGAAATTAAATGAATTCACAGTATTATGATAGCATACTCCAAGTCATGGCAAGAAGTTAGGTAAGAACTACAAAAATGTATTATGATAGCATACTCCAAGTCATGGCAGGAACTGTAAATAAGAACCACTATGATGGCATACTCTAAGTCATGGCAGGAACTGTAGATAAGAACCATTATTATAGCATACTCCAAGTCATGGCAGGAACTGTAGATAAGAACCATTATTATAGCATACTCTAAGTCATGGCAGGAACTGTAGATAAGAACCACTATTATAGCATACTCCAAGTCATGGCAGGAACTGTAGATCTATAAGAACGACTATGATAACATACTCCAAGTCATGGCAGGAACTGTAAATAAGAACCATGCACTATGATGGCATACTCCAAGTCATAGCAGGAACTGTAGATAAGAACCATGCACTATGATGGCATACTCCAAGTCATGGCAGGAACTGTAGATCTATAAGAACCACTATGATAGCATACTCCCAAGTCATGGCAGGAACTGTAGATCGATAAGAACTACTATAATAGTTACTTCAAGTCATGACAATAACTGAAGGTAAGAACTACTGTGATAGCATGTGCCAGGTCAGCTGCTATCCTTGGCAAGAGTTGGCCACAATGCACCCAACAGGCATCAAGAAAGGTGTTGACTGAGCTCTGTCTTAACCTACAAAGGGTTAACCTGGATTTAAGATGAAGATTACATATCTACAAAAAATAGCTAAAAATATAAGCACCATTATGTCCTGTCTAAAGTTGGTGATTTTTGCATTACGCACTAAGTCATGCTGCAGCAGTCACAAGGGCAGTTGGAGCATGACTTTCTAGACAAAAATTTGGTACCAAGGCCTTTCCGTACATGTAGCAGGGAATGAATTGATGAAGGGCATTACTTGTCCATGCTTCTGTTGTTGTTACTTGTTAAGGAACCATACATGAAATATGTTAAATGCTCCATGTAAAGGCCTTATGTTTTAGGTTCTTACAGTTTATTTGCTGTACCTGACTTGACAATAAACAAATTTATCTGAATCTGTTAAAAGTAAGTAAAACCTTGCAACTTGGTATGTATGCCCAGAATTATTATGTGTATGTAAACACGTGAATGTGGTACTCATGGTCAACTGTGATGGTCATACATGTATTATAATAAGAAGTATCTTTTGTAAAAAGTGACCAACATTTCTTGCATATGATGGGAATGATCAAATAGATATTTAAATGTAAAATTTTTTCACCACAGGTGGACCATAATTACTTGTGCCTGAAATGTTCGGCGCAGTGTTGCTTATCTCGATGGTATCTCCCTGGCATATCAAGCTGGGTAGGTGGGGATGTACTCCTGTATTTGTGGGTGTCTGCCTATCGTGCCTTAAATATAGCCATTTATCACATGCCTTAAGTGAGTTTACAATGGAAGTGAATTGGAAAATCATAAGGGTTATGTTTTCCTATGTGCAGTGTCTTCACATCGCCCTCTCACTTCCCTATTAGGAATGTGTGCCTGGTCATCTGATCATGTGACCCCACACTTTTTGAACGCTCACAAGCAAGATGGAAGGAGGGCAGGATATCACAAATTGGGTGGTGGAGCTAAGTAGCAGGGATTGTGCTGAAATATTTGTCGATTCATAAGTCGCCAAGCTGTAACTGTTGAATGTAGTAGTTTTGTAATTCTGTAGCCAATCAGGTGGGGTTTTTTTGTTTTTTTTAACATTTAATTTTCCTGAGGCGTGGGATAAAAGTAAAATCACCACCTTCTGTAGAGTAACACACAGTAAGTGGGGAGTTCTTATTTTGATGTGTATATAAATGTAATGTATTTTGGAGCAGTTTCAAACAACGCCCTACCCCTCCCATTAATGAGTATCAATGCTTGTCACAAGTTGATATTAATGATGGCAGGTTCAAACAACTCCTCAACATTACCTTAAATCTATGTGGACAGACCTTAAGACCAAGTATAGTTGTCTTGATGGTGATCTGGACACCATGCATGTAACGTATGTAAAGCATGCTTTGGAAAGTCCCAGACAAATTGGGATGTCATTCCGGTGAGACTCGGTAGAAATGTTACCCAGACATCCTGTAATGAGGGTATTTTGTAAAAAGTGCAGAAGTTCCAGAAAAAATAGACCTGGGCCACCAGGAACAGACAGGTATTGACAGCAACTAACAAGTGGTGGCGTGTGAAACACAGACACCGCCCAGGATATGAAGTACTTTTACAGAACGATTGGGCCTTCAATCTTGCCACAACATTTTTTATGGAGCCAGCAGTAGACAAAGCTTCATAAAAGAATGTCAACTGATGCCTAATTCTGCATTGTGAATGGGTAATAATCACTTGGAAAACTGGTCGACGGTGACATTCTCATACTTCATTTGCTTCGTCTTGTCTCGGGAAATTCTGCACTTTCACAACAGAATTCGCATAACTACCTGTAACTGCCTCCATGTAGATCTATTAGCATTGTATGCCAGATGATGGTAACTTTACTTCATAATGTGGGCGCGTGGAGAAAACTGTAAGTCATTGTGATGACAAGCTTTTCAAAGTTCAGTCATACCTGTGGAGAGGTAATTTTTTTTTGTATGAGTTGTTAACAGTGCATGAAAATACGATGTTAATGCATGTACAGTAGTCCCTCCTTTGAAAGACCACTTACTTTGAGAGACTACAAAGGTCAGGTCTCTCTGTAGTACTTTTCATGTTATTTATACCTCCTTTGAGGGACCACCTGCTTTATGTGACTGCCTGTTGGGTGGCACTAGGGGCGGTCTCTCAAAGGAGGGACTACTCTACTGTCATTTGTGTTGGATGACTGGGCTGTGTGTATGTGTGAGAACTAGTATTATATGTATTACATCAACACCACTTGTTACATAATTTGGATCCAAGGGTGGTGTATTGTATGCACAAGAATTGATTGTTTGTGGTGCTGAGCTGTACTTAAAGTAAATGTATCCATATGTTCATGACATGATTTCTTGAAAATGATTAACATGACTCTAAACTACATGTATCTTTGTGTCCACCGTTCACTATGATATAGCTGGCAAATGATTTCAGTGTTGTTTCTGTTTTAATTTTAGTCAGTAATTAATTTATGTTTAAACCTACTGGGAACCTGTCTGTGTAGACTTTTGGTCAAATTTAAAAATAAATTGAAAAAAAGTATAAAAAAAAATTCACCCAAGGCCTTCACTAATTCATATTTAAGTAAATTTACAAAATTTCAGGTGCCAAGGGGGAGAAACATCAGCATTTGGCTCACAAGGGAATTCCCGAGGTGATCTAAGCACATTTGGCTTACAAGGGAATTCCCGAGGAGATCCCAGCATGCATGTAAACTCTCTGGTTGCAGTGTTCTCTGGGAGCCCAAGTTGCCAGCGATTTCACTGGGTACAACTTTTGAAACTGATGGCTACGTGACATACATATCTGCAGAAAGGTATATAATTCACTGCAGAAAACCCTGGCTACTTCAAGAACATGGCCTGAGTGGGTCTAGCAGATTTATGGAGTACCCTGTCAGTGGATCTCTTCTGGTACTTTGCCTGCATTCTCACACTGCAGGACAGATGCAGAAGAATGGTCACAAGTGCCACCAAACATGGAGTGCATGAGATTAACCCTTTCCCCCTTTGAGTGAAGACTTGAGTCAACAGCTTTTCTTGGTGTGGATTAACCCATGCCAAGGAAAGCTGTTGACCTGCTTTATTTTTATCTTGATAGGTCTGTTGTATGATTATTATTCAAATTGTTTTTCATTACTGTTGAAATTAATAAAAAAAAACTTTGATGCAGACAGCATTTGACCCAAGTCCAGCTGGTTTTGACCTGTGTAAAGGGGAAAGGGTTAAAAGTCTTGGGTATGGTTTCCGCATTGCTTGGCAAAGTATGATCCAGCCGCCTTCATGACGGTTAGTTATGACTTGCCAGGCATTGCAAAAAGCACTGACTTCAGACGGCAAATTTAATTGCTGTGTTGACCAAGTAAACTTAACGGCACTTCATGGGTCATGCATTGGGTTGAAACTGGTGGACAGCAGAACAGCGGTTCCTGTCAGACATGTGACTGGTCTGACCTGTCACCTGGCTCTGTTTAACTACATGTTTGTATAACATACTTGTTATGAAGGCTTATGTGAGGGGACTGTTAACTACAATACAACTGTTTACTTTTCTCACATTGCCCAATCGTAGTTCAGTCCCTCAGCATCATGGCTGTGTCACCAATTTGCAACTGCTAATGAATTCAAATGTTCTCGATGCTCTGCAACAAAAATATGCAGGTGCTAATTAATCCAAACTTGTGCCCAGCAGCAAAAAATGTGGACATTCTGATCAAATACCTGTGGAAGTTAGGACTTGTATGTTTGCTTCGTATGGTCCTCACTGTGAAGTAGAGGTAATAAATCCTTACTTGGTGAACAAACAAGACAGTGTGTATGTATACAAGCCATTTGGCATATTAAGAGCCCATAGTCTGAGCAGTTGGGCTTGCCCTCAAGGGTAATATGTATATGGGAGTGATTGTATTGCACTTAAAAGTAATTATTTGTGTTTGTTCGAATCATTTTATGCCACAGAATGGATAGTGCAGTCTTACAACATATCCAAGACCTTGTGGACTTGTAGTGCCCTCTGGTGAGAAGACAGTGGACCACACATCCTTTGAGTTGAAGGAATGTAAACTTTTCCTGCAGGACTGGAATTCTGACTATAATGTGCCGCCTAATTACCTTTTTAAATTTTTTTTTGCGTTTTGCTGCAAAACTGCACTGTAGTAAAATGATACAGTTGCGTGAAACATGGTGGATAGAAGTTTCGTTGCTCATCGTAATGTTTACCAGACCTCATGCATGATAAGAACTCTCTTGACAATCTCTTGCACTTAGCTATAGATATGTTTGCCAGAACTTCACGGAAATGTGGGCATGTGACTTCAGAGTGTCTAGAAAGAAAGAGAAAGGAGTAAGATGTCATAGTAAATGTGTACAAAACCTGAGTAAGTTGCAGAAAGCACTACAACATGAAGAGGAGAAATTCAAGCCTGTAAATGTCAGATAATCTCAATACATACTGCAGACTTATAAAGGTTGTAGGTCTTTTGGGCTATGCTTTCTGTTGATTTTTCGCTGAAGAGAAATTGTCATTTTGATGAAAAGTGAACTTGTTTGATATTCATCTCCTTGATCAAGTCCAAGTCACAGCAATTCCACAGTAAACATTTTACTGGAAAAAGTGGTCGAAGACACAGTGCAAGATACACATCAAGATAATAAGATACTAATGTACAACTTATTTATTGGATCAAAGTGTTTCATTTTGTCCAAATAACATTTAACTGGGCATTGTATATTTTTGTTTCATGGTTGTGCCCTGTGTTAGGGTTTACCCAAATGGGTGTTGGGTGTGTAGTTGGGTGGGAGGAAGAAAACTCTTTAACACATTCTACACTACAGTGGTACTGTCGCAAAGACCTTGGCCACTAGTTTCTAGTACTGCCTGGCAAGTGCTGCTGCAGCTAGAGTATGACATGCCAGGATAATGTAAAAATCACTCACTTCAGACAAGGCATTTTGGTACTCAAATGAAAGATCTTTTATGAGGATTAAGTGAAAATATAGTTCAAATCTGGTTGCTGATAAATGCACGTGAAGGTCCAACTGTAGCGTGGAATGAGTTGACCAGTTTGGCCTGTCGGCATAATCAAATGGTCACCAACTGGAAACGAGCTGACTGATGTGTGGCCATGTGCTTTTTGTTTGTTTGTTGACAGATCTGGGACACGGCAGGGCAGGAAAGGTTTAGAAGTATAACACGTGCCTATTACCGTGATGCTCAGGGTATGTGCCAGCGCCATCTGGTGGCATGCAACTTTACTATGTTATATATGTATATATATATACTGTATATAGTAACTCACCACAACTGGCTGGAATCCTTGCTGGCACCTCATATCTCTTTCATTTTCAAATTTGGTCACAGGGAAAGTTTGTTGTTGGAAAAAGCCGAACAACAGACATCCACAAAACCAGCTGAAAGTTTTCACTTGTCCAGCTTGTTCTTAAACACATTTGGCAAATGGTTGTTTTTAGTACTAAATGCACATCACTCTAGAAATCAAGTTGGAAGGAAAAAAAAATTTTTTTTTTTGTTATGTAAAAATAATGACTGCAGAATTGCAAAAGGACCACTCTCCCTCCCCCCCCCCCCCTTCCTATCATCACCACCACCACCACCACCACCAGGTGGCAGCATGACATAGCCAGTTTGTGTTAGCAAGGTGAGTGCTAGTGGAGTACGGGTAGTTTGCGGTGATGCGAACCCTAGTTCTGATGATTACTGTGTTTGCAGATCTGGGACACGGCGGGCCAGGAGAGATTCCGGAGTGTCACCCATGCTTACTACAGAGATGCACATGGTATACCTAGTCAGCGTAGCTGTCACTCCTCCCTGTAGATTTTTGACATGCCCACACTTTCCTCTTCACCTTCTGCTGTGTAGAGATGCTTTTTAACTCTTGATTTGTGCACTCATATTTGTTGATAATTGTCATCTCTTGCTGTCTTCTGTATTTCGTCAGTCAAGGGAAGCCTTGATTCACCAGGCACCACCAGTCAAGTGAGATCACGGGACATTTCCTGACCAATCAGATATGACAGGAGGTGTCAGGTGATCTGTTTTACCCTGTAGCACCCTCTAGTGATCAAGGTTTATCCTACTACAATGTAGAAAGGCTTCTCTTAATTTTTGCACTCGATTCTTTGCACGTATAATCGTTTCTTGCTGTACACTTGAGTGGTTTTTCATTGGTTTGTGAGGTCCACAACCTTGGTCTTGTATGGTGCTGGATATGACATAGGAATGACCCACTGATATACATTTCTGCTTTAGCGTACTTAAACTAATGCCTGTAGTATTAGGAAGGTGATTAAGTTCTGAAAAGTAACAAAATTTGTTTTAGGGATCTGATATACAAAGCTTGAGTTCTTTCCATAGTGCATTAATTACTCTTTTAATGTCCCAAAAACTGTTCGATAAATACTTATGTTTTTAACAGTTTGATATGTATGTGTTTGAAATTTTGGTCTAGATGCATACATGGGAATAATACTTTGATGGAACTTCCTTCTTGCATGAGTGGAACATCTACTTATTCTACTCTGCATCTGACTCAGAAACCCAGGTGATGACTGATAGATACACAAATTACGTGCATAGTAATTTTGTGAAAACAAATATCCATAAAGCTACCTTGTCCGTGGGACACAAAAAAGCGCCTGTAAATTATGTCTGGGTCAGGAGCATGAGGAGGATTGCATTGCTGTTCTTTCGCTGGTTCTGGAGGCCACAAGTTGCCCCCTGATCTACCAATTGCATGGTCCTTTGATGTAGCAGGTGTGTATACTGGCTAACAGAGACTTAAGAGTAGTCCCCGATGTGTGATTATACCTTTGTTCCTCTATTGGTTGATGACAGTTGCCCTTTCCTGCAACAGTTCTGATGTGTTTTGTTGGCCAACAGGACTTTTAGTGTAACTGTGATGACAGCAAATGTAGATTACGGTGGCAGTCACTCCTGTGGATGCCTGTATCGCTGTCCATATGGTTAGGGCTTTTCCAGTTAAATATACATGGGGGGGGGGGGGGGGGGGGGGGGGAGAATGCCTAACAAATTTTAGGGCACCATGTATAGAAAACAAAATTAATAAAATAATAGAGATATGGCCAGGTACATATATTTTAACTGAGGACCAACATATTGAAAAATATATGCAAGTTCTGCCCCCCCCCCCCAATATAGTTTCAACTGGAAGAGCCCTTAGATTGTGTTGGCAGTTGTATGGTTGCCTGTATCACTGTCCATAGAGCTGCCCTTTCACTCAAGGCAGTGAGAAATGTTCAAAATGAGATTAGTTAGCTGTACAGACACAAGTAGAAGTAAGAAAATCTGTTTTCACCAGACTTGCTTGTGTAAATCACAGGAAGTGACATAAAAAATCCACAAGTGTAGATGACTGATTTCTTGGCCATACTCATTTGGAACCATAGGTATAATGAGGAAACAAACAAATCCTTAGGATGACTGAACAAGCTTTTCTCTCAGAGAGGACAGTACTTTAGGCCTCTGCCATGAGACAGAGGAGTCTACCTTGATAAAAAAAAAAATGACAGAGATGGCCCATTACGAGAGGTGGCCACTAGGTGGCAGGGTCGACAGTGTCTTTTGCACAACTTGTGATAAGTGGATACATCTAATGAAACTAAGGACTGCAAGTTAAAGTGATGAGACACAAGTTCAACAGGATCAGAAGCTAGATGTTGACAGGACTTAACACTACATCGAGAAATCATGATGAGATTTTCCGGTTTTTTCTCTCAGTGATTATCTTCACTCACATTGCTGTTTTTTTTCTCTCCCAGTGATTATCTTCAACTCACTCACCCACCTCCAACTTCTGTGCCAGGATTACACCAGCATATCTTTTATCCTATTGTTTTGTTGCCTGTTTTCTTGTGTTTGTGGTCCGTTGGGCTGCGTTTGACTTGCATTCTTTCTCTTCAGTGGCAATCTGAACCAAAGAAAACAACCCACACGTATATTGTCCACCAACCAAACCTGGTGCATGTGAACTGGCACAGCCATGCACCCTCTCCATCCTGATGCCCAGTTTTGTTGTCTCTGTGTATTAGTTTCTTTTTTTTTTTTTTTTTTTTTGTAGTGCATCTGTGTGAAAAGCATTTGTTTAAATCATCAAAACTTTGTGCATGTTACAAGTACAGAGATCGGCAAATTTTGTCGTTTTTGCCCATTGTAAACGGGCAAAGGACAGAAAATTTGTTGATGTAGAAGCTGTCACTGGGATGAACACATTAACTCTTTCACTGCCAATGCTGACAAAAGTCAATGTGCTCCAAATTGATGTAATGAGACAAGATTGATGTTCTTGCAAACTGGCCTGCCATTCAAGTTCCAACAGGCTAGCAGCTTGCTTTGGGTATGATGTACTCAGAGCATGCTGAGGAAACTTGGCCCTGAGAGAGCTAAAAACGATACTTTTCTCTGTGTACTTTTAATTGCTTTCAGACTGAGTTGTTGCCGAATATTTTAGTGGTATTATGTCGTAGTCTGTGCATCTTTGTTTTGAGTGATACTCTGTGTTATCATGTTTAACCCTCCCCCTCCAAAAAAAAACAAAACAAAACAAAACAAAACAAAACAAACTGGTTGAATATCAAATGTCTTTTGCTTTGGTCATTTTTCGGTTTAATTTCATCATCTGTGAAAATATTTTGAATGAGAAATTTAAAAGACACCTATCAAAAAGATGGCCAAAGTTACTGGCTTTCCTTGGCGTGGTGGGTACTTTGGTGCCTATGCTGTGCAGAGTAAAGCTTTGGACAGTCTCATTCCAAGGGGGTGGAGGGGTTAATCTTCAAGTGTTTGCTAGTGATTTTATTTACCATGATATATCATGTGTATATACATGTATAGAGTGTATATAGTGCTTGAACAGTGCTTGTTAGATGTGCAGTTAGCATCCCAAGCTTTGGAAATAGAATGCTTCACCCAAAGCTTTAGATGTTAGCAGACAACTCTAACTATCACCTGGGTCTATTGATGTCTGAAACAGTAACAGTTTTGCATTAAAGGTCACCCGCCTCCTGCCCCCCCCCCTCCAAAAAAAAACAAGCAAAAACAAAAACAAAAACAAAAAACCAGAAGTGTCAGCTTCTTATTACCTTGAAAAGAAATACTTAAATTTAGCAATTTGTTAACTAACTATTCAGCAATTATCTTCTTGTACAGTAGTTTTATATTTGGGTGCAGTTCTGATTTAATGATGAGATAAATCTAACGTGCCTGCTGCCACTATATGTAATATAGGAAAATCTGGTTTTTAAAGGGTCACTGACAACCTGGGCAATTGTTGGCACAAATATAATCATCTCTCTCACTGCCTGCAAGCCATGATTTCTCTAAATCTGACATACTTCAAAAGTGACACATTTGGCAATTTACCGGTACCAGCTGCATTTTTTTGTGTATTTTAATGTACTTGACAAATACCCAAATTTTATGTTAAAGAAGGCCTCCCTCACCCCATAAGTTGAGTAAACCTGATGATACCAAGAAGAGTGTTGATTGTCATAGCAAAACCACCACAATGATCGTTGAGAGGGCACCTGTCTCTGACTAAAATCACCCCTATTCTTCATTGCAGAATAACTTGAGTGACCTCATGTTCATAGAACTCAACTTCAGCAAAAAAAATTTTTCCATATGAAAGAAATTCTCATACTGTATAGTTCTGTAAATACTCAAGGTTTATACAGATTTGCTCCAAAAATATTGACATGATACAGTAACACTTTGAATAAAAATGAATGAATAGTATTCAGAAAAGAATTCCTGTGGTTCAATGTAATTGAATGTGTTGTTTTCTTTGTAGCATTACTACTTCTGTATGATGTTACAAATAAGAACAGTTTCGACAATATTAGGGTAAGTATGTCATGCGGAGCAGCAAGTTGTTTCACAGCCGTACTGTGGATGTTTTACTCATGTACACATGTCCTCTCTGTCCCTGATATTTTAACATAGAGTCAAAATGAAGATGGTTATTGAAGGTATCTGTAAATAAAGTTGTCATTCAAGTAGCAACTTGCTGTGCCTAAGGTCATGATTTTTGCATTGACTTGTGTCATGTAGCATCTGCTGCTGCTGGGCAGCTGCAACATGACTTGTCAGGCAATACAACAACCACTGACTTATTGTTAACTCATTCCATACTATGGTGACAGGCCTTGGTCAGTGGTTCTGGCACTGCCTGGCAAGTCATGCTGCAGCTGCCGCAAGGGCAGCTGCAGCATGACTTGCCAGGCAGTGCCAGAGCCACTGACTTAAGACTATAGGCATGTTGGTACTTGAACGAAAGCTCTTTTTATGAAGAATTTAAATATGCAATTGTTGTCTTAAATCTAGGTAAATATACAGAAAAATCAGGGACTGGTATGGAATGAGTAAACTCTTTCAGTGACAACTGCACTGAATTATGACGAGCAATAGATTCATGTGCCTTGTAAAAAAGACCTTTCTTTCAAGTACCAGCTTGCCTGTAGTTATGTAGAATATGATAGTCCAAGTCGCCAGCTTTCCTTGGCATGCTTTGGGCACATTGTGACCAAACTGTGCTGAGGAAAGCTGTTGACTCTGTCTAAAATGTGGCACTGAAAGAGTGAAGTTTTATGTGCTTAAAATTTGTATACATGAAGATGGACAGGTAGTACATTTTATGATAGGCAATAGGGGACATTATAAGTGATTTACTGGTCATTTAAATGCTTTTTGTGAGTGAAAATTTTACATTTCTCTATTTTGCCGTGCTGTCACTGTTTGCAAAAAAAAAACAGTGATATGAGAATTTTGCAAATTATTTGGATTTCAGGGGGTGGGGGTGGGGGGGGGGCAGTAATCAGGCTCCTGTGAATTGATTGTCTTGCACCAATTTCTTGACTGAACTTTGCAAAAGGATAGGGGTTACTTGAAGTGTGAATGTATTCATGAGACTTCGGGGGAAAAATAGTGTTACACATATCCAGAGAAAAGAAATAAAGGAAAAATCAGATCTAGTACATGTACCATATATCTTTTGTTAGCTTGCACAATTATGTTTTCTTGAGATTGCATTAACATATTATTAAAGAATCTCCCGGTACCAGAGACAGTGACAAATGTGTGGCAAAATGAGTAAAGCAGTTATTTCGGTTGTATAGGATTGAAGGCCACGCTGTATGGAATGGGCCTAAATCTGTACCCATAATCTAGTTTATCATGGTAACCTCATTACTTTATTAAAGTGATAATAATATTAATACACTAGGTAAAAACAAATGGATAAAAACCGTATGTGTTAAGGCCTAATTCTGTACCCATAATCTACAGTTTATCATGCTAACCTCATTACTTTATTAAAGTGATAATAATATTAATACACTAGATAAAAACAAATGGATAAAAACCCTACCTCCTTGATTTAAGACTGAGTCAACAGTTTTCCTTGGTGTAGGTTGGGTGCTTAGTGCTCAACCCACACCAGGGAAAGCTGTTGACCTGGGGCATGTTATCCTGATAGGTCTCCTCTACAATTCTCCGGCAAACTATTTTTCATTACTGTTGAAATTACTGCATATGCACTCCTCACATGTATATGTTTTCGTGGTTTTTGCATTTCAAGCATTTAACTGACGTTTTAATGTCACTATTTTGGAACATTCTTCACATTAAACCTGTGTTAAGATACTGTTTCATCATGTTCGTATTGTCATGGTTTTTGTGGAACGTTAGGCAAATGAGCGAAAATAAGAATACAGTGACATTAAGTGAACTTAAAGTAGTTGAAAACATTGAAGCTGACGACATTCAACCAGCAGCTGGTTTTAATTGATTTAAGGGGGAGAGGGCTAACAAATCCAGGAGAAGTAATTGTATGTTACTATTTATTTTACTTATTTTGTGCAAGGAAAGCAGGTACATGTACATTACATTTTTTATGCCATCAGTTTTTGTTTTTGCATTAATTTTCTGGGTATGTGTACATGAGTGATATACAATACAGCTTTTCAGTCATTTTTGTCACCAGCCGGTTATGGAAATTATGTAAATGAACAACATATGAGACAGCATTTGGTCAATTTTGTCACTCTCCTGCAAGGAAAAATGCGTGAACAACCAAATAAACAGATGTTTTGCCTGACAAAATTTGATAACGTATGCACACCTACAGTGAACACTAATGGAGGTTGTACAGGACAAGTGACGCACAACCATATGCTCTGCAATCACTGAAGAAAGTCTGCAGCTACCAGACCCCCAGCTGTTTTTGTTTATAATTCATGTCATGAATATGTGCTCTGTTGCAGGCCTGGCTCTCAGAAATAAATGAGTATGCACAAGAGGATGTGGTAATTATGTTGCTAGGCAACAAGTCAGACATGGCCAATGAGAGGGTGGTAAAGAGGGAAGATGGAGAGAGGTTAGCCAAGGTCAGTTTCCAGTGTTGTGCCAATTAGTGGTCTTAATTCCTCTATTGTCACATAAGGTTCAACTGCTCAGTGCAACATGAGAATAACATGAAAAGGATTTTAACCTGTACCTACTTGAATTAGGACTGAGTCAACACTTTTCTTTGACATGGTTTAGATGCTAGACACATACCAAGAAAAGCTGTTGACCTGGGGCATATTATCTTGATATGTCTAGTCTACAATTCTCTTTCAAACTATTTTTGATTTGCAATGAAATTAGTCCAAACATTGAAAAAGATACATTTGACCACCAGCCATTTTTGGCTGGTTTAAGTGGGACAGGTCAATTTCTGGTACGTTACATTTGGATTATTTGGTGTGGTGAATACTATTTTTCAGCCATACACCAAATAATGGGGTAGAAGTATATAGATTTTATGGTTCATAAATGCAGAATGTTAACTGTGGGATGCCTAATCTGGCGAATTTAGCTCTGTAATTGTAGAGTGTGTAATTGTGAAGCCAGCAAGTTTTGATGTGGTAGGATCAGGTGTTGTGTAAACCTGACCAGATGTGATGTTAACAAGAGGGCCCTGCTGCTTCAACCATTTTATGCCCACCTGTTTCACTAATTTGTAAATGATCAGGTACAACCTGAAACTTTCAGTTGTAGCTCAGCAAGGACTCGAGGGGTCTTGGTTTGAGATGCAACTGTAGCTCAGCAAGGACTCGAGGGGTCTTGGTTTGAGATGCAACTGCAGTTACCATGATTGGTAGATGTTTCTCTATAAATCTTGGCCTCAGTGTGCAGCCACCAGCAGCAGTCACTGTGTCAGGAATTTGCAGATTGTCTGGTGTATCTGTTGTGGTTTGAGATAAACTGAATCATCATACAATGTATATGGAGTACGGTATCTGCCTATGTTCCCCCTGTGAGTACAAAATACAAGCCGTAATGCTGCATGCTGAAGATAATTGTTAATTTGTCTTAATGTGTATTAGGGCCATTTTCTGTTCAATTACCACACTTTCATGTCCTCGTGTTAGGTTTAATCCTAGTAATGGAGGGAAAAGCAATTGATGTGATGTGTCCTGGGTGGTTTAGTGATGCAATTTGGACCCCAGGAGGGCATGGGGGATCCAGAGAGGTAAATCTGTGTACCAGGCAGGCTTATAGTCACTTATACCAATGGCATGTATTCTGTATTTTAGGCTAGTTACAGTGGTCCCTGTCTTGAGAGGTCACTCCAATGAGAGGCCACCTAGCTTGAAAAGCCACTTTTGGCATGTCCCTGTTACTATCTTTTCCATGTTATTGTACCTATATTGAGAGGCCACTTTTGGGCCTGCCTTTGGGGTGGCCCCTCAAGACAGGGACTACTGTACTTTTAGGAATGGCGTGTATTGTGTATTTTAGGCTACACTGCCTTATAAGAATGGCGTGTATAATGTATTTTAGTGTACAATTACTTATAGGAATGGCATGTATTGTGTATTTTAGGACCATGGTGTTGCCTTCATGGAGACCAGTGCCAAGACGGGGCTTAACGTAGAACTGGCATTTATGGCTGTTGCCAGGTGGGTATATTTCTTGGCAGTAGCAGAAGCTGTGGTCTAATTGAGGGGCAGGACTTCAGTTTTCCAGCTCTGCTGACCAAAGGTCACAGATCTTATGCGACTGCTCATGTCTGTCAATCCGTCCATAAACTTTTGCTCATTAGCACGATACCATCCACAGTTTTCAAGTTAGCCCAATGTAAATTTCAGAATTTGTAGGGTGTATGAAAATCTAGGACCTTTTCAATATTGGTGATGCCACCTACAATTTTATGTAATGTAAGGGTCAAAATGTAAAAATCTTGTGATCACTCCAGCATCTTTAATTTTTGGCAGATCTTCACCAAATTTGGTGGGATTATGGGAGAGGTCAAAGTCTAAATTGTGAATTGTACTAGTGAGACCACCTATAATGTAAGGAAATTATGAGCCAAAATGTGTTTTGAGATGTAAAATTTTATATTTGGAAAAGTAATTGGATTAGTCTTGCCAAATGTGCAGGATATATAGACCATGTCCAAAGCTAGAATGTTATTTAATATCAGTGACCTTGATCTATGTTTGTGAGGTCACCATGCCTGTAAAGTTGAAAGAGGTGATTTTGTAATGGCATGGTAGCTTGGACATCAATGGCAATGTCAGCACAGCATTAGCGCCATGGGCCTCTTGTATTACATAATCTGGATGACCTTCATCTTTTGTCCCAAGGTCACTGAGGAGATAAAGTTAAGGACTCACTCATTTTTTTCTCAGCGCATGCAACAATATCCATCACAAGAATTGTACAAAGTAGCTATGATTACATGTGGAACAAAGTGCCATGTGGTGGACATATTATACACTAAATTTACGTACTAAGCTTTAAATGTTCAGAAGCCATTTGAGGACTCGCAACTTGGAAATGAAGAGGTGCAATATAGCCATGGTGTCAGCAGAGCATTAGGCCTATGGGCCTCTTGTACTGTCTCTAAATGTAAAAAAAAAATTCATGACAAATGTAAGTATGTGTTTTGGCTATTGCATCAAGTGTCTTAAGAATGTCCAATCAAAAACTTCCTTAATGAGTTACTCAAATTGTAAAAAAAAAAAATACTCTTACTTTTTCAAGAGATTACAAATTATCACGATTGTTTTAATATGGACAGTTGTACAACTTCATGTTATCGCATTGAAATATTCTTGTTGGCAATTTTAACCTTTAAACTCATACTTTTAGTTTATTGTTTGTGGCATGTTTTCTTGTGCAGGGACTTGAAAATGAGGAAAACGAGACGACCAACAGATCCCAAATTCAATGTGGCAGATTATGTAGACCAGGAAAAACAGCAGGCCGGATGCTGCAGCTAATTAACATAAATGTAGACCTGCTGCCTCAACTCTATAACCAGACCTGTCTGGTAACTGATCGCACACCTGATTGGCTGTCCCTTGTACAGTGCCTCTTCACACAAAGGATTAAAATGGCAGCACCCACAGAAATGTACTGTAACCAAAAGCCATCCGCCTGGAACTGTCTGGTTTAGAATTACTAGAGGAAAAAAAATATGCAGTTGTGACTCGCGTTTCGAAATTTGTGTTCACTGTTTGAATGTGTCTCAAAGTTTAGGGCTGATTCTGCTTGTCCTAGTTCTGTGGTTACTGGTCAAATGTTGAGTAGTTTTGTCACAGTCCAAAGGAACTTCCTGGAACTTTGCATATGATGATGATGCCATTTTGATCAGATGAGGGAAGGGTGGGATGGATACGTTCGATATTGATAACAAAAGATGCCAGAGCCACATTCCCAGACAGGGAGCAATTTACATGGGAGATACAACCTCCCAGAAATGAGAAGACTCTGAACAAATTTTACTGCATTGTAGCTGATGGTTCACCCAACAGGTGGGGGCAGATTGTAAATCTATGAACAGTGGACATATATGTTACTCACAAAAGAAGACGAAAGTCTGGACAAGGGGAGTCTGGTCATACCAGTGGAATACAAACATTTATCTCATCCAATATTATCTGTGTTAATGTGGAACAAACTTACAGAATTTCCAGGTACTGGAAGTATATTGGGACATTGGTCTCATCATGTGGGTTATATTCCCACATGTAGCGCCACTATGGTCCATGAAACCAGCTACGTATATTGGCCAGATGGCATACTTACGGCATGGAAATATTCTTAAAACTGCATAAATATTGTATATTTTCAGATGTGTAGATGTTTTGTGCCTAGTGATAAGGAGATGTAAAGGAAACCAGAGGGGCGTTGATGGCTGTTGGGGATACATGTAGAAAGGCTGATGGTGTTGGGTCCCCACAGTGTACAATAGAAAGTCGGTTTCCATGCTTTCTGCCATGACAGGTCATCGTCCTGTTTAATGTCTTGGTAGCATAGTTGCTTGATGACTGTCAAGAAGGAAGCTACAGTTAGCTAAATACAGTCCCTCCGTGTAGCTTTCGACTGGGAAAGCTGACCATAGCTTGTTTCTTGACAGTTATCAGGCAATTATGCTTGCAGGACATTAAGTGGCGATCAAAAACCAAAAAAAAAAAAACAAAAACAGGCCCAGATGAAAGGAGTGCACTTTTCAGCCTGCACAGCTGACTTAAGTCTGGATTTGAATTGTGTATGAAAGTGAACCAGGCAACAAGAAGAGTTTTTTTGTGCATCATGGAGCAGAAACTGGTTTAACTTTTGTCTCTGATGTTGAAATTTTGACATAGTTCCTTATTTACACGGACAACACAAATGTGTTCTATACTATATTTACCATTTTGTAGATACATGTACTTTGATGCATTTATTAAAGCTCGATGATCGAGACTCAAGGTTCCCAGAATGTAACAGTACCAAATAAAAAAAAAATATATATATATATATATGTATACTGTATTGCAGGTAGTGTGGTTAATTCTTCCATTTTGATGTTGGTTTTACATTTGAATCATTCACGGTACTTCATTCATTCAAAAGAAAAGATTGTGAAAACTGTGGACTTCTTAAAAATGTTTACTTTTTTTTTTTTTTTTTTTTTTTTTTGGCATGGGGCAGATCTTGCCTGTTGTCTTGGCCCAGAAATGAGATATTTAGGATTCAACAAGTTCACGCAACTTGTTGAACTGCCCACAGGCAATATTTTTCTTAATATTTTGATGTATGTTTATGACTAAATGTTCGTACAAAAATAATTATGCAAACATTGAGAGGGAGGAACTTCAGTTTCCTTGTCTGTTATATTTTGTATTTGCATGCTGAACTTTAAAAGATTTTGTTGACTGAGGGCCAATAAAACTTAACAGAAGAGCATGAGCTTTTAAATACTGTAGTTGAAATGGAGAAACCTACATGAGGCCTTGCATTGGTGTGAATTATCACTTATGTACTACTTACCCACCAGGTGGCAGTAGCGTACGCTGTCTACTGACAAGTAATGGTAACAGGAACAAGTATTGCTGTGCTTCATACCTTGATGAAAAAATTTATAGCCAAAAAGTTTCTGGATACCTTCATTTAATAATTGTGAAAGAGGCTAATTAATTATGTTAGAAAACTGGCTGCTATATTTTTCATCTTTGCTAGTTTTCAACTCCTAAATGTATATGGATTTATTCCAAGATAGGGTCATGAAAATCTGTTATGCATCAAATATCCTTGATTACACCTGTGAGCTGCAAGCTCATATTTTACGTGCTGCAATGCTCAGGGTGACTGTGTGGTACTGCACTGTAGAAAGAGTGAACAAGGAGACTTCATGCAACAGGTCAGAATCTTGTGTTTCTCCTGGAAGTATGGGGATGATGTGAAGACTGATATTGTGTATATTTGCTTTTCAGAATTTGCCCTTGAACATTCCAATGCAATATACTATATGTATTCATTATAAAGAACAGTCTATATTAGGATTAGATATTTGTTCTTGTGTCTTATAGGTACTTTATTTTTTGTTTAGATGAAAAATGAAGCATGCCATGCTCATGCATATATAAGTTATGTTTTGTATAGTTTATCTGACGATGTGAGTTGTCTTCACCCAGTATGTAAAATATTGCACATTCTTCATAGTTTTGTCCCTCTGTTAGGGTTTTGTTGACAAATAAAATATTTAAGATAATCACACCAGAACTAGATATGTGGGTTAATTCCAGAATATTTTGAGTGGCAATGTTAGTGGGGCATGTGCAGTGTAAATGGTGCCGCTGGTCATACTGATCCCTAGTTGCTACCCGTGCAAGTAGAGACACCTGGGGAGTAAATGAAACTGGTTCATCCAGTTGACTAGTCATTGTTAACAGGAAGTGGTATGTCATGAAAATGAGGCCTCCCAACATGAACATGGTCAGTGGAGGCAGAACTGGAGTGAAAATTAGGTGAGAAACCGCTCAGTGTATCGAAAACTTTAAATCTAGAAAATCAGTGTATGTATATTTTCATATGTTACAAGTTCTCATAATTTGTTGCAAGTAAATTAAATATTTTTAATTGATATATTTAGCAGATTTTGTTCAATTTCAGTAAATGTACAGAGTCTGTACCACTTTTGGAGGGGTAAATACACAAAGATTAGTCAGAACCAGCTGCTATTTAACCTGCCATTAACTTGATGAGTGGAATTTCATGGGTGGGCTTTACATAAATGTGTATTGTTGGTGGGGCTCCACAACTTTTTAAAATGACAGAATTTTGATTGCAAAGTCGTTCATTTGCTTTGTTTTCATGCAGCTTTCACAGAAATCTGTTCATCACAGAATTTTTGGGGTTGACATGCATGATTGGTAGAAAAACAGTTAAGTTGTGGAAGCAGTGTTATACAGATGTTCAGAATTCTGCAGTCCATGCTTTGAAAGTACACATATTGTGGAAGTAAACCAAGTGCAGACTGGATCAACTCTAATATTGCTGCCGGAAAATATAAACAATGGCGGTGCAACATGCACCTTTGGTAACATTTCCAATAATCATGGTGTGATGCCAGCCAGCTAAAACAGTAGATAAAGTGGTCATAGAGGAAGGAGTGGACTATTTCCCAGGGCAATTCTATGGCGTTTTAAACTCCATAGTACAGTGGTCCCCTATGTTCTGATGAGAGGCCACCTCCTCTACAGAGGCCACTTCTTCATGTTACAAGTGTGGTAGTTTCATTTTATTCTCCCTCCCCCGGACAAGAGAAGCCGCCCCTCTCATAAGGCTACATTGCCAGTGCACTTTGGGTAGCCTTATGGGGGGGGGGGGGCACTGTATTACACAGTGAAATGTTTGTGTCAGTAAACTTGCATATTTTTTCTGGATTGTATGCAAGTTAGGGAATGTAACCTGTAAGCAAAACACTTGCTAGATAGTGGGCTGTGTTCCTGTTTGCCTGCTGGGATTAACCACTAGTCCAGGGTATACTTTGTATTGCAGGCAGGCCAGGGATATGTGTGTGGTGGGACACCAAAGTTGGTAGAACTAGCGATGCACAGAGCACTGACAATTACATGTATGTGTGCTGAAGGATAACTTGGCTCAGAGGTTCAGTTTTACTCACCTTAACAATTAAAATAAAAATCACTTTCTTGGGGTCCAGTATTTTCAGTGAACAGAGGAAAGAATTTTTCAAAGTTCAGGAGAATCATAAAAGTTCCTGCAACAAACTTTCAGGAGAATCATAAATGTTCCTGCAATAAACTGTAATAAAATATTTTTACATGTGCCAAAATCCCTAGTTCTTTGTTAAGTAATATACAGGTTGTTGAGACAAGCACTGGAACTGGAAATATCTATTTAATAAGAGTTTACCGCTTTCCCATAGCCTAGGCAGTGAATTGACAGTTTTCAATTGGTAGGATCGGGCACTTGAACTTGTACTTCTGATGAGAAAATTAATGAAAACATTGAAGCATATGACATTTGACATCCATCAAGTTGAAGATGGAAAGCAGATGTACTTCAGGGCATGCTGGGGATATTTGTCCAGGGATCCGTTTTATGGGATGAAAACATTTTTTATTTAAGCTTTGAAATTGGTCTGTAAGTACATTTAAATGTTTACCATTCCTAAAATACACGTCCAGTGGGGATATTCTGTAAATCCAAGCAAAATATACATGCAGCTGATTCAAACATATACCAAATTAAAGCTAGAAGTAGAGGTGTCCCTATGATGAGGGTGGGTGAGGGGAGGGTACTTGTACAAATTTTTGGTTTAACCCCTCTGGCTCAAACTTTACAAAACATGCCCTTCATAAATGAGAGTCCTTTCTCAACAAAAAATAGTGCCATAGGGAATTTTGAACCAAAATGGTAAAAACAGATATTCATGTCAAAAGTACTACCAAAAGAAACTTTTGACCTATGTTCAGAAAATACGAAATTTGGGCCATTTGCAGACAAAATTGCCCAATTTAGGGAATTTCTAAAAAAAAAGTGGCCATCAAAGTGGCATGTACCTGCAATGGTTAGATATGGGAGTACAAGTCCTGGGTGTGCATGTAACTGTCTCTAGAAGTCAATGACCTGGTCAGACTGGACTATTTCTGAGTCCGATTAAGAAGACAGTGAGTGGTCTTAATGGGCACTGTGCTGGCACAGAGTTCTGAGAATTCGTGAAGGAGGACTGCTATTTGCATATCTTGGCAGTCAGTTGTCTTGTTCTGTACCAGTTCGTTACATTTCCCCATAAAGCTCATGGATACAAAATTGGCGAAGAGAGCTTTCTTCAGGTGCCAGCATACCCAGTCTAAAATGGGCCATGTTTGGTTGTCTGGCTAGTGACCCTGCAGGGTGGCTTGCCAGGCAAGTGGTATATTCACTGCGCAAAGAGGCATGAAAGGTGAAGAGGTTCTCAAGGGGTAATCCAAGGGAACGGTAACGTAACATTTCTGTCAAAATGCCACACCAAAGAATGATCTCCATGCCATCAATGTGGGGAAAAAAAACCCCCAGCCCATTCCTGGCTTGTGCCTGCAGTTTTAGTGCAAGAGGAGGCACAGTGGTGAAAAAAGGCAAGATTTTTAAACAAGATGACGAGCTTGGTCATAACAATGTTACTTAGGGAGCTCATTGTCTTGTGAATCGAAGCTTTTTTCACAATCGCAGACTGCCAGGAAGAACCACCTTGAAGTGACGATTGAAATCTTCAGACAGACTTGCTTTTCAGAGGTGCAGAATCTATTGGGACAAATTAGTGCTCGTCAGACGTCTCATTTGTGTCACCGACAACGAAATGGGCCAAATTCTGACATTTGCATAGTTTGAGCACCTGTTTTCATTCATTCTTTATTTTTTTTATTTATTTTTTTGGGGGGGGGGGGGGGGAAGGGGTGCCTTTAAAATTTTAGTACAGTGATTAAAAAATTTGCTTCTTTCTGCAGTAACTGCTACAGGAAGATAGGAGCACAGCCAAAATATGCATTATAATTGTACCTATTTTAGACTTCCTGTCACCAGATCAGGTCCACTGGGTAACATTTCCACACATCCAGGGTTTCTACATACAAATGTGACAAGTACCGTGTAATATTGCATGATAGGTCTATACAGCAGGTATGACTAAACACATCATGTGCTTACTCTGTTGCAGGTATTGACAAAGTATATGGTGAAACATAGGCCTACTAAAATCGCTAAAGATTCATAACATTTTGATTCTGGAAATGCCGGTCTCCAGATTAGGTCTGAGGTCTCTCCACATGTTACCACTGCCCAAGCTGATTCTTGTGTAGTGTTTATTGCAGATGAAAGTATTATCACACCAGGGCAGAGCCCTGGGTCTGTTATTTTGCTGTTGAATATATTGTTTTCCTATCGGCCTGCAAGTCTGTCCTTGTGAACCACCTTGGCCTCTGTGTCATGGTTCATCTGCAGTATATGTATAATTATGATGAAATTGTTAATAGGGAATATATGGTTATGTTGCTGATCTAATTAGTAGATAATTATACGAGTACAAGTACTTAATAAACTGCAAGGACAATTCAGGATGTTTGTTGCATTTTCTTTGAGGTAGGAAGAATTGCACATTCTAATGCATCACCAGTGGAACACCATAAGGATATTCCCTCACCTGTGGTCAGATTCTGATAAGATTAAATGCAATTCTGTTTAGCCTCTCTGAAGAAGTTCAAAATAGCCTTAGCACACAAAACTTCATTGCAAACATAGGAAAATATTGTTGTGCCACACGGTATCCACAAAGATGAACTACATGTCCCCAGTAACCCTGTATGCAATGTCAAAGCAATTGGCACAGTAGTTCTTGAGAAGAAATTTTCAATCTTTAAAAAAGAAAAGTAAATAAATAAATAAATAAAAAATGCATAAAAAATACAAAAAATATTGAATCACCATCTTCTTCAGAACTTGGTAAAAGACTTCCTGGGGAACATCCATGTGCAAAATCAAATCATTTCAAACATTTTTTGAGAAGACAAAAACGTAAAAGTCTAACGGACAGACAGGTGGACGCAAGCACATTTCATAAGCTCTGCTGACCAGTTAGCAGAGCCAAAATGCTGAACCAGATGATCCAAAAAATCCATGCCCCTTCTACTGTCTGTAATCAAGCGACACATGGACAGACAACACATTTTTTCCATGTACCTTTACGCCATGTTTATAGGTGGTTTTGTCCATCTTCTACCTCTCCCTCAAAAATTTTGGAAACTAGGAAAAGAAAGCTTTGTCATGTAACAAAAAAATCAAAGTTAAAAGAGACGACGGATGGTGAACTGGAGTTCCAATAAACTATACATACTTTGGTTAATCCCTATCAGGTTTCCATTTGCCCACATGCTTTTGGTAAATTTTTTGGTTAATCCCTATCAGATTTCCACATGCACATGTTTTTGGTAAATTCTTGGCCTCCATTTTCACAATTATATTTAAGCAGCTCCTTTTGGGCAAGGTGGTTGGCAATTTTAGGGTAGGTACATCTCCGAAGTTACCAGCCTTGACTCCAGTAGGCAGAAAGCTCTGTAATTAAATTGGCATCCAAGATGAAGTCATGGGATCAAATGTCGCTCTAAAACAGTTTTCTCTGATTCCTAGAACAGGATTTTACAACACCTTAGAAGACTGAGTTTTGGTAATTTTTTTGGCATGACAGGTGATTTTGGGAGGGTAACTGTTCATAGTGTGGCTATTTTCTCTCTGTGGATTGGAATTTTGTCATGAACACCTGAAAACTGATAATCAGTGCTGCTGGAAATGGCAAAAATACAATGCTACACTGCATAACATGTTGACCAATTTATTACACAGCTCCTTACAAACGTGTAGTTATGGTTTACAATGCATGACGGTGTGTCATTGCTCTAATAATACTATAAGTTTGAGCACAATTTTGTGTATCTGTGTTCCATAACCATACCATTCAGGATTTTAACTTACAAGTATCAGACTGGAGTAATTTTCAGAGTTCGCACCAATAAACGTAACATTTGCTTCTACCTACTGCTGGAGGACAGAAAAAGGGTCCCCCCCCTTACAAGGAGCAGATTTCTAATTGTGACTATTTGGGTTGACATGGGTTGGGTACTTTCATTATTCATCAACCATTTGGGAAAATGTTATATGAGTAAATGTATATTGTAGCAAAGTCATTTGATGTTGGACTTGAACCCCTACAATTGCCCTTTCTGCCACAAACAAAAATGCCCACAATTTCTTTTGATGTCTTCACTTTTATTTTTTTTTTCACCAATGTATCTTGAATTGTAGAAGAAAATTCTTATTATTGCACAGTCCATTTTGATGCGGGTTGGGCAACGAGTAACATTAGACTGGATCTAAATCTTTGTGCAACCAAACCTCCTCAGAAGAACACTGGGACATCCAACCCCTGCACTTCATGGCAGTAGTTTCGAGGTACTTGAAGCCAAATTCCTTTGCTACTTGGCTCATTTATCTGATATACACTACGGTATTTAGATGGCAGACACATTTTTCAGGGAACAAATGGTGTCATTATAACAAGGTATCACTGTATTTTTTTTTTTTTTATTTATTTATTTTTTTTTTTATTTACCGTTCTTAGTGCAAACGATTGCCCTACAGAAAAGATTTCAGGTTTTGTGGATTTTTTCCTGAGACCCTTAGTAACTAACATACCTAGCTACATAAAAGACACCAATGACTTTATTAACAAAATAGAGTCCCTCCCCCCTCTACCAGAGGGGTCTATTTTAGTGACATTGGATGTTTCCTCATTATATACAAACATTCCAATACAAGAAGGTCTAAGGGCAGCAGCCAGGGCTCTTTTACATCATAGAGACCCACAAGAGAAACCAGCTACTAATGACATCATACAACTTCTCAGGTTGGTGCTCTATTGCAACAATTTTGAGTTTAATGGCGAGCATTACTTACAAACAAGCGGTACAGCCATGGGCACCAGAGTAGCCCCTTCATATGCCAACATTTTTATGGCAGAGCTTGAAGCCAATCAGCTTCTCAAATTTCCACTACAACCAGAGGTTTGGTGGAGATTCATAAATGACATTTTTTGCATCTGGACACATGGGGAAACAAGTCTTCATGAATTTGTCCAGCATCTCAATGCGTGCCACCCCACAATAAAATTTACAGAAGAACATTCTACTCAGATATCTTACTTGGACACAATGGTCAAGTTTGATGCTAACAATAAATTGTACACGGTATTATATACCAAACCAACAGACACGCACACATACCTCCACTATAGGTCTGCACACCCCAAGCACTGCAAAACAGCAGGCCCATATGGACAGCTCTTGAGAATCAAGAGAATCTGCACCTACCAACAGGACTTTGAAGACTTTTCCTCAAAGATCCTCCTGTATTATGCACTAAGGGGCTATCCAACCCAGCTCCTTCATGACACCTTCATCAAAATAAAGAAAATAGACAGGAATACTCTTTTAGAACCGAGAACTACTCAGAGTCACCGTGGTTCAGACACAAACAAATTGTTTCTAATCACTAAGTTCCATCCAACCCTACCACCCCTCAAACAAATCATCCAGGACAATTGGGGCACCATACAGGCCTCAAAACATGGTCAAGTCCTTGGAGACAAAGAGATTATTCTAGGATACCGGAGAGCAACACATCTCGAGGATCTTTTGGTAAAATCCCGTACCAAATATCCTCCTATCCCACACACCACACCCACAGGGACCACCATAGAACAGAACCCCTGCAACTCAAATAATTGCAGATATTGTCCCAAGATGGATGTATCTGGTGTGGCGACCAGCACACACACAGGACGCACATATAAAACTCCAGAAGGTGGCTCCTGCAAGCACAACAACTTGATCTATCTTTTGACTTGTCTCACTTGTCAAAAACAATATGTAGGTCAAACTTCTCGAGCCCTTATGGATAGACTTAGGGAACATTTCTATTATATCAACAAGAGAGATGTCCAACAGCCTCTTGGCAGACATTTTGCCAAGGCGGATCATGGACAACTCCAATTAAAAGTCCAAATTCTTGAGCACATTCCCACACCCCCTAAACTGAAAAAAACAGAGGTTTTCAGACTGAAAAGGGAATATTTTTGGATACATCAGCTCTGCACAATGGAACCCTTTGGTCTCAATGTTATGGGAAAATAAGCACACTTGCCTTGTATTATGCTAAATTTTTAACCAGTTCTGTACTTATTTTCCCATACAGTGTCAACACCCCCAGGGGAGACACCAGATTTTAAATCTCCCTCCATTTAACAGCTGCAAACAATTTTAGGGATAACTTTCTCCCACTGCTCAAACGGATATGTATTGCACTTTATTAAATATATTTCCTGTAAATAAAAAACAAATAAATAACTATAATTTCTCAACACAGATTGAGAAATTAATTTATTTATTCATTCTCAAATTTTTATTACTCAGTAAAATGAGAGGAGAGAGACCATCACTAGGATTTCCTATGATTTTATATAGGTACTCTCATTCATGAGAGAGACAATCACCTATCCCCACACGTGCATCCAGCACGTCACATACACCTCATCACAATGGAGAGGTACTGACGTCATACGTATTGGGAATACACTTGACGTGTATTCCAAACGTTGAGCAACTCGGCCCTAGCAACGTTGCTTATTTACACCGTACTATATAAGACGTTGCAACTCATGCAACGTCCACCCACGTACGGCGTTAGCAGCCGTTAAATCAGTACCTGATGAGTCCCTCCACAGGACGAAACCGGTCGTACTTTGCTAAAGTTGGAAGGCCAAACAATCCGCCTTTGTTTTGTTTACACATCACTGTATTTATGCCATCATGCAGCAAGACAGGGCAGTAAGAACATGGGGTTCTTGGGCCTGTTCTGTAGGGAACATCAGTCAGGATGATGAGGGTTGAGTAATTCCATTACTTTCCAAGTGCTGTAATTACCAAGTTGAACTTGAAAGTCACTCACTGTATATGGAAATGTCACATTTTTCATTGTAAATGAATATGGATGGCTGAAATCTTCATAAGAAAATTGATCGCTCAACTGCAAAAGTGACAGTCAAGTTTATTAAATATTACTTTTGCATACAATCAAACATGGGAATAGGTACCCCCCAGTCCATGAGAGGAGGGGTCTTGTGTTGCGTAGTCAGCTCAATATACATCATACATGTAGGACTATTAATTTTCACCTACCTTACACACGAAGATTTAAAAGCAGTCCAAAGTTAAACCTGCTAAGAATGGACAGTTGTTTGTATCTACCAACCCAAGGCCAGCTGTTGACTCCAACCTAAATTTACAATTATGAGTTTACTGAACACCTACACCATGTACACTGAAGCAACCAAGCTACAGATTTTTTAGCTGGAATGCTTCTTCAATAAAGTAACAAAAGCCAGGGCAGTGGTAAAAGCTGGAAATGAATTAAAAATACCAGAGCAGAATTTGGTGAACACCAAATTGGTCACATTTCAATATTAAATGCACTTTGCACAGCTTTCCACACACAATTGGAACAAGAAGCTCGTGAGCCTAATGCTCTGCTAACATGTAAATGGATAACCATCACAAAAATATCATTTCCTGAAGTGCAGTGCCTCTGTGACCTTGAGAAAGTAGGTCATGGTCATCCACATTATGCAATATCAAACTTCCCCATGATACACATTTGTGGTGCATTTGGTATCATGAGCCTGATTCTTTCCCAACATACTGATTTTGTGTCCTTAACTGAAGTGCTTACTGACCTTGAAAAATAGGTCACGGTCACTCAAAATTTTTACAAAACTTGGCCATTGGCCTAACTTATGCTCCGTCTATATTTTGTGGTTCCATCTCAATTTATTATCGCAATTATGAATTTAATATGTTTTTGACACCTATGATAATTACTTACAATTAGTACCACCAGTCGCACCACGACTCCACCTGATACATTTTTGTGTGTATAATGTTCCTGTAACAGTATATGGATGTACGAACGCCAGTTGAGATGTAATGATCATCAAAAAAAAAAAAAAATAAAATGAATACATAAATAAAAATAATAATAAATAAATAAATCATTTCCCAAAATGTATTCCCTGTGACCTTGAGAATGTAGGTCAAGGGCATTATGCAATATCAAACTTCATCATGATACACATTTGTGGTACAGCTGGTATCATTAGCTTTATTCTTTCACAAAATATTGAATTTGATATTTCTAACATGTTTTCATCCATGTCTTCCATAAAACTGTAGGTGGTGCCACCAAATGTCAGTTTTCTTCAAGGTAACTCTTTAAAAAAAACCATCTCAAAATTTTATTCTGATCCATATATTATATAATACCATAGGTTTCATCACTAATATCAATAGCAACCCAGATTTTCATGCCTTTTCTAGTCCTGAAAGTTACATGGAGTTAACTTGAAAACTATGGACCGTATCCAATTCACAAAAAAGTTCATCGACGGATGAAAAATTTTGGGTGACCTTCATAGAGAGACATGATGGATCGCATAAGCTCTGCGGCCTTAGGTCAGCAGAGCTAATAAAACAATCCTCAAATGCATATGGAAATAGAGATCAACCACACTGAATAAAAGAGATCAGCCTAATTGGACAAAAGGATCTCTGATTCTGTTGAACCAACAATGTGCACATTTGCCTCCACATTCCCATTAAAATATATTTGAGGTGCAACCAAGGTCTGGGAGGGCTACAGACCATAAAGAAATACAGAGTTGCAATTCCAGAATTTGAAATCCTATTCCAGCCTTTACCACTTAAAGCCACCTCTTTTGTCCATGTCAATTGTTTATGGTCTCTCATGCCACTTCAAACAGACATCAGATAATTTGTCCTAAGACTTGAGTGAAAATGTCAAAAGATTTGTTCTTGAAAATGACAACTGCTGTCCAGCATTTGCAATTCTGTTCCAGCTTTAAGCACTTGGCTAAAAGCCAGTCTTATTGCCCATGTGAATTTTTAAGGTCTCTCATTGCCAACTCGCACCACTTCCGAAAAACATCATATATCCTTAGATTATGGTGAAAATGTCTTAAAACATTTGTTCTTGAAAATGACAATTGGTGTGCAGAACTTGGTGTGTTTTGGTGCAAGAAACTGAAAGAAAAATAACCGAATATCAGATTAGTCATATAAAATATCACTTCACTTCCACAATGAGTCATGCTGAGATTCTTTTTTGATCTCCGCCCTAATGATGGTGAGGTACATTTGTCAAGTCATTGCAGACCTGAAAGAGGAATCGAGATTCCCAATATATTTTCAGTGTGTCCCAAGCCACTGTTATAATAGCTACATGAACCCATGCTCTGAAATTTCAAACATATGCTCCATAACGGTGGTATATACCATACAAATATAGCCTTGAGTCCAATATGAAACACCAATATACAAGATTTGATTTTATAGCCCAATTATACAAGCACTGGGCATACTGCTCAGTCTCTTGACAGATCAGTCACTGACCACTGGAACTGCCTTTTCTCGCACATTCTTGACAAGAAAGTCACACAAAAAACTGGTTTCAATCTTGATCAAACAAATCATCATTTAACCCTTTCCCCCTTAAACCGAGCAAAACTGGCTGGTGGTCAAATGTTGTTTGCTTCAGTGTTTTGACTAATTTCAACAGTTTGAATAAAAATCAAAACAATTTGAATAAGATGAGACCTATCAAGATAACATGACCCCGGTCAACAGCCTTCCTTGACAAGAGTTGGGCATTCAGCACCCAACCCATGCCAAGGAAAGCTGTTGACTTAATCTTACTTGGGGGACAGGGTTAATATTATTTGCACCACTTTACAGGTCACTAAAAACACAAGAAGACTGTGCAGGAGAAATGTGGCAATTTGGATAACAGCACCACACAATCACTACACTATGATGCAGTTCAAGGCCACGAATTCATTTATTCTTGGTGGTGTAGGAGTCAGGCAGGAGTAAAATATTCATCCTTGGATATGATTAGCAGTGAATAACAATAACCTGTACCTGTATATACTGTGGAACACTGCATTGAGTCCACCTCGGAATTAACAAAAATCTTTTTAGTAACCATGACTTCTCTTCTCCAAGTAAATGTTTGTACAAATTATTTCAAAATGAAGACCATTTCCAAATAAAGACAGTACTTCTGTGCACAACTATAGGTGGCCTCAATACCGAGGTTCCACTGTACTTTTATATTGAGAGATGATCTATGAATCATGGATATAGATTAACCCTGCATGATACTTTGTATCTGTATAGACAGTCGGACAAAGTTTGTACAGGTGGTGTATAGCCCACTAGTTTTTTACAAACATGGATTTGTAGACTAATGTGCACATGTAATTTCCATCACATGTCCATTATAAATCATTTCACAGAAAGCTACAGCACTGCCACACAACTGATGGTGTCACCAGACAACACAACAGTTTTACATGTGATCATGGTGATGTCTGTGCTGTAGCCCAAGTGCTGTTGCTTCACACAGCCATGTAGCACATACAGAGACAAGCAAAGCTCCCAGTTTATGCTCCATTACAGCTACACCTTGTTCCAAAAGCCAGCACCATGATTACAATGATGTAGTGTTTGTGTACAAAATTCCATTCATGTTCCAACTCTTTCCACAATCTTGGATGAGAAAGAATTCACATCGTGCCATGCACCACCAGGCGATGATGCTCGTAACGTTAAGAGACCAGACTACCAAACGTTTTGTCAGGCGGTCAACTTGTGGAACTTGGCAGCATTATCATACAGCTGCCAGCAACTGGCTTGTTTCTCTATAACTGGTAGCAGTATAGTTCTGTCCTTGGCATTGGCACTGGGCTGAAGACACGCATCGCGGACCAGGACCATCAACTTCTGCATCCTGTCCTCACTGTCTGTCTGCAAGTCATAGCCACAGTGGTGGAGCACAGATGCCAGCAGCTGTAACTGTCAAACAAAAGGCAAAAATCACCAGCTGGAGAACAGGTCAACATTTGTGTATTTGTCCTGTAAAATGTCATATTTTATCAGGCCCTTGTGGACATGTTACTTTTTGTGTGTCTATGGGGTGGGGTGGGGGTGGGGGTGGGGGAGCTTGTTTCTGGAAACGACTGTCGCAGTTTTCAACAAAGTTGTCGACCATTAGTATTTCACTTGTAAATTAAACTGTTTCCCAGAAGTTTCACGGTCACTTGTTACTGGGGCAAGAAAAACCACAAGGACAATAGACCATTTCAGGACTCCAGATGGAAGCACTTGAAGGTGTTCTTTGGCATAACAATAAATTCCTTTGAAGCTTTTCTTTTAGCAAATATCCAAATTTATGTGAATGAACACTGTCAAGTGCTGCCACCTGGTGTCCTAAATTCTACTATTTAGGGCCTGCAGTTTGTTGCAATATTTTTGCTTACTTAAAATTCCCTGGTAAATGAAAAAGAATGTCAACAACTGAAGCACTTGTAAATTTTTCATATCTTTGCACAGAAGAGAAATTCCTTGTATTTCCAATTGTCATTATATCAATCAAAATTTAATTTATTTGGACATTCTCATTTTAGAATAAAACTGTGGGCCCACTCATAATGTTTGACCACTTGAAGACCAAATCCTAAAAAACCTTTTTGTGTGGCTTCCACTACTACCTGTGCATAAAGGACGCAATTAAAATAGAAACATTTTGCCTTGTCTATTTTATACACCAATTTAACAGAAAATTTGTAGCACTGAAAAGTGCTACATTCTTGTTCTTATCTTTGGCACCATATGAAAAGTGCATTCATATTTTTTTTAATTTGTGAATGTTTAATTGCTTGTAATTGTATAATTTGAACTACATGTACCATATTTTACCCGATAGACATAAGGAATCCAGAAACACTCAGCCCCAGATACTGGCTTGAACTTGTTGTATAAAATGTTTTGCATCTTTCATATTAATTCCAAATCCTTTTACAGATACAGACAAGCAATTTTTAGAACAATTATACCTACAAATTGTTTCAATAAAATGATAAAATTAATGCAGAGTTCCACAAGGAAATAAATGTAGCTCTGAATTATAAATGTGGTAGATGATGGGAATTTTTAACATTTTTCAAGGTAACTATACGTATCTAGAACCAATGCGCACTATTTGTATATACCATTAGTTTAGTTTCACCATTGCTCTAAAACTAACTGTTTTTACATGGTAATCCATTGTACAATATAACTTGACACTGTTGCCCCATTTATTTGTGAGATCCTTTGGCTTTCACACATGCAATGGGAACTTCCAACATTATGAATTCCATCAGTTAAAATTCAGTGACAGCTGATATGACGAAATCTTCCATATTTACTAAGGAGTGAAACTATGTGTTTTCTGGTATCATTAAACACATGCTTTAGTTTTAAAAGTATTTACATGAAAATTTTAGAATTTAGATTCGAGGCAGCAAATCTAGAGGTGCTTCTATGTATGCATCATTTAGGAATTGAAGATCAAGCGATGATGAATGCAATTGAAAGGACATTCAATTCTTATATTTACATTCAAGAAATATGGTAGGCTATGTTAACTATGTCTTAATGGTTTATTTCATTATTCTTGTGATGCAAATAATTTGAACAAGCTTGGGGGGGGTGGGGTGTCAGTAAGGCACAGGTTTTAGGCCTGCCAGTGGAAACAAACTAGTCCCAACAACGTTACTGCACTGTACTACAAGAAGGTTGCTATGACTGCATGTGGCCATGTAATTGACTTCATTCATGGACAAATTTACATCCAAACATTTCCTATTCTTCTAATACTAAAGGAAACGGCAAATGTAAAATATATAAAGATATTCCCCTTATATATTTCGACATACTTTTACAAGTGTTGATACAGCTATATTTTCATGTTGACAAATTTTGTTGCAGCTTTGAATGCATTTAAAGATATCTTCATATACACAGTAAAACCTGTTTTGACAGACCGCCCTTAGGGTAGGCCAAAAAGTGGTCACAAAAGGCAGGTGGTCTCTCAATAGAGATGCAATAACATGGGAATGATGGCAAAAGGGACATGATAAACATGGTCTGAAAAGACAGGTTGTCTTTCCTCACAGTGGTCTCTCAAAAAAGGTTTCACTGTACTTGGAGTCATCTCTGGGTACATTAAAGCCATTCATATAGTGGTATTTGGAAATGTGTCAATATTTTTCGACAAGTCTAAATCAAACATCATAAATGTGGCTGCTTAGTTTTGACATCAGCCTTTGGAATCCAATAGAGCCCTGGCATAAATGACTATAGCAGTATAGGACCTCTTCATGCTCATAAAATCAGTTACACATCAAAACTGCACTCATGACCTACAACAAATGGTGTAAATTTATTCTCACCTACGGTTCAAGAGTCATTGACCCACCATACAACGCATGACCAGTCAGTGATGCTGTTGTGGAATGGTCGGACAACTGGTATGCAATCAGGTATAAAACACTCGCACTGTGGCAAATTAGCAATGCTTTCCAGAAACAAGACATTGTGTCTCAAAACTGCCGGCAAGGTTAGTGGACTTCTGGGGTCTAATACAAACCTTAGAATGATGAAGTCTGTTTTGCAGGCAAATCTCGCAAGTGCTCAGTCTACAATGTAAATATTACTGACTGAAGTTTTACTGATTCACATATCCTAGCTATGATTATACAGTGGTACCTGCTGTATGCAGCCACCCCTTCTGCCAAGGAAAAGTGGCCACATACAGCAGGTGACATATCACCACAGGTAAATTTTACAAGGAAATTGACTCCTATGTCTGGGCCTAGTGACCACAAAAAGCAATGTGGCTGCTCACGGCAGTGGCTGCATATAGCAGGTACCACTGTACATACAAAGTGGGACTCTGCATTCAAGGAACCAGATAAATTGCAATATTGTACGAGAAAAAGCGAGGACGTTGTAGTCTCTGGACCAGACATATATTTTGATTTTTCTGACTATCTCACCTCCCGCGTTTCGTGGACCAGAGGCTCGGAGGCAAGAACAGTCAGTACATCATACAACAAGTCTGTCAAGGCAGTCAGTCGCTTGTTGCCCATTGTCATCAGTGTGTAAGTGTACGACAAAAATCGCACAAAGTTGCACCAGTAGTCTCTGTTGCACTGCCGCATGGCCTTGAAGTCTGCAAACAGCTCCATACACGATGACACCACACTGTGCTGAAATGTGTAGGAAGGGACAGACATGTCTTGCTGTTGACGGTACTCCTTCTGCAAAGACACGAAAATGTGTATGATACAACACGTTTATTTTTACCTTATACCATAACTTTTCCTTTTAACCTGAAGAAGCCAATTAACAAATTCATGTTTGTTGAATATTACCATTCAAACCTACAATTCTGTAACTAAGAAGCCACACTGATCGCACATGGAGGTAGTAGCTGGGATATGCAGGTGACAGTGGAAGCAAAGCATCACGGCCTCCTGGTGCCCACCTTGATTTAATTCATTTTACCCCAGTAACTGAATTTCTCATATTCCTGTACTTTACCTCAAGAGTTAAGAAGGAAGTTGCCTGTTGAAATTCTTAACAATAAGACTTTTCATTCAGGACCCCACAGAATATCTCCGTAAAACTGCTGATCAATACAATTGCATTATCTACAAATACTGCTTATTTGTTTTGAACAGTTTATCCTTCAGGATTTTAAAGATCAGAAACACTACAGGTTTAAACCAATATATCAGCACTGATGATCCTCAATGGCAAGCTTTATTTAATATATTTACAAATCATATTCGTATATTACACTAATGGCCTACACAGAGAATGAAGCAGTTCACCTCAAAACATTGTGTGTGGCTGGGTATCATTCATGATGGTACACTGTAGATAGACACTGGACCAAAAATTTAGCATAATACAAGGCAAAGGTGCCTATCTACCCATGACATTGAGGTTGAACGGTTCAGTTGTGCATAATTGGTGTATCCACTAGTTTTCCCTCTCTAATCTTAATGTCTTGGTTCTACACATTTCTGGTGGGATGTGTATGTGTTCTAGAATCTGGATTTTGACATGGACGTCAGTGTGGCCAGGCAGACAAAAATGTCTGCCAAGGGGTTGTGTTGCATCTTTTCTCTTTGATGTAATAAAAATGTTCAAGTAACCTCTCCATTAGGGGGCACTTGGTTTGTCCCACATACTGTTTACTGCAATGCAAACAGGTCAGAAGATAGATAAGGGTGTTATGTTTACAAGTACCACCCCTTGGTGTACTATATGGACATCCTGTAACTGGGCTTGTCACTTTACCTTACGCATCTAGTTTCGGACAGTAATGACATGTCCGAGACAAGAGTGTTGCACAGGTTTTGTTCAATGACACCCAAAATGTGTGCCACGTGGGTGGTCTTGGGGTATCGCAATCTAGACCATGTTAGAAGATCTTTTAGATTGTTGATCCTTCTCTACCCTACAACGACTTGTGTGTCATCTAGGTGATTGGTGGGTCTTGAGGCCTTGATAGTGCCCCAATGTCCCTCAAGGGTTGAAATTAGGGGTAGCATTGGCAGCATTTGCTACCAAGTTTTATGGTCTGCTACCTACATTTATTGTGCGGTAGCAAACCTTTGCTGCCAAAATTTTGTGGGTCAAAAATCACAAATTCAGTTTCTGTCAAAAAGTGCCTCAGAGTGCATCAATTTGCATGCTTAATTACAATATTTTCGTTGGGGTGGGGGATGCCTTCGCACACCCCAGGTGGGCGTTCGCCAAACCCTCCTGATTCGCTACTCTATTCTCAGATTTGCTACCAAAAATTAAACTTGGTAGCAAACCCTTGCTACCGGTTAAAATCAGTTAATTTCTACCCCTGGTCCCTGTATTATCTCCTTCAAAATAGGAAGGGCTGGATTGAGCTCAGTGATCAGGAAAAGCTTCTCCTGGTCTGGATCAATAGTTGTGCCTGTGGAGGGATTTATAAGTGTTTGGCAATCCACTTTTCTCACTTTATTGAGGTTTGCATAGAGCTGATCTGATGGATATCCCCTCGGTTTGTAAAATCTTAAGAGTTTGAGTGCATTTGTCTCAAAATCAGCCTCAAAATGGCAAAAACTGAAGGAACTGGCTGTTCGGGCCACCAGTTTTTACAGTGGGTCAGATCTGCTGAACAGTAATGCAGATACATGTGTGTATCTGTAGGCTTGGTGTACAATGTGGTGTACACCTTGTTGTGTTGGTCTAATTTTATAGTGAAATCAAGAAAATTGATCTCAGAGAGGCTGATATTTCTGCTGAGAATTTTATTTCAGGATAATATGCATTCAAATGTTTGATGAAGTCTTTGTGATCTTCACCATAAGTCCAGGTGCAGGAAATATCATCAATGTACCTGAACCATACCATTGGTTGTAATGGGTATTTTAAGAGATTTTTGTCCCTAGATCCCCCATGAAAATGTTGGCAAGGGAGGGGGCTACCTGTGTTCCCATTGCTGTGCCATCAATTTGCAAATAGTGCTTGCCATTGAACTCAAAATTATTGGAAGTTAAAAAAGAAAATACTACCAAAAAAAAGAAAATCATAAATAAATACATAAAATTCATAATACATGTAGTACATACATGTATAGTAAAAAATCATTGATATTTATAAAAAGGAATGGAGGTTACCAGCAGAGCAAAACTCAAAGTGCGTACCAATGAAAGTACAAAGAAAACAAAAATAATTCTATCATTTATCATGTTTAAAGGCCTGTATCAAAATAGATGCTCATATAATAAAATAAACAGGCCATCCAATCATTGGCATGCCACATTGCTGAACTACTGATTGCAAGACTTTTGCACCTTTCACTTAAATCAAATTCCGTAAACCACCTTGTGACTGCATGAACCTTAAAGAGAACAACAGTTACATGTGTGACAAAGACCCCTACTTTTAATTATCCAATCATTCCAATGGTAGCCTACCACTGACGTGGCTTCATGATAGACACTAAAATGTATTCCTCAGTTCCAGAGCAGCCTGCCAAAAACTATGCCTCAAAAAGAAAAGGATGACATTTTTGGCACCATGCCCAATGTGGTGAGCACTGCAAAATAGCTGTTACAATCTGTATAACAAAATTTGCACCATTGAAATCTGCATTTTTAATGTTCACCCATGCATATTTATCTGTTTTAAGAATTCCCAAAGTGAAAATCCCCTGGTGGAGAAAGTTTGTAAAATAGACATGTCACATATATAAAGACACATATGTTTGCCTTAAAGTTAGGCTGTAATCATTGGCATTAACATTAATTTCAGTTCATTACATTTAATAACATTTTCTTTTTTTAAAAGGAAAAAAACAATACAATTGTGAAAGCCTCTGTTACAAATTGACACAAGATCTTAGTATCCACAGTTCAAATTCTTTTGTTTTGCACAACATAACAAACTTAAAACAGATTTTTTTTCACCCAAGTGTTGTTGTATTTTGAAAATACGTATGTATACATGTACATCCTAAAACTGATGTTAAAAAATTAAAATTTTTATGTGCCTGCAGTTTTGAGTGGTTGACTCAAACTGATATTCTTTGTTGGTCAAATGGTCCTAATTACTGTAATTCTACACAAAACAGGAAAAAAATAAATAAGGAACTTGTTAATCAAAACTGATCAAACGTAACTTCAAGATATACATTCAGGTAAATTAAATTTCATACAACAATGCATATCAGTTGAACAATTAATTTCCTCACACAGTTACAGTTTTTTATCAGTGTTGAAATATTTAGTCAATCTTTCAAAAAGTCATACATCATTAATTTTTCCTGATGTAAAAGTCTCTTAACTGACAGAAAATGTCAGTTACATGTCCCAGTATATGGACCTTTGACACATTATTTGCCTCCTTAGCAGACTTTCTCTGGTCACAGGGGGCCAAGTCTATCTTCCTCCAGAAAGTGTGTTTAGGAGGCAACATTTTTATCAACACCATTGAAAAAAACAAAAATAAACCAGAAAGCTTATCTTATATCCTCTTAAGTATGAACAAACTGGGAGAGTAGATAGCTACTATGAGATTGGTTTAAATGTGCAATAACTGCTGTTAAAATAATCAAAATACAAAACCAAAAAACCCTCACCAAAACATAGTGAAACATAATAAGATAATGCATCTGCATCAGATCTAATTTTGGTGCACAACACACTTTTATCCTCTGAAGTGTCCATACACGAAATTCGGTAGCTGTACTGGTGTTACAGTATAGAAAATATGGCCCAAACAAGTTCACAATTTCTGGGGGTCAAAGGTCAAGGGCACAGTGATCTAATTCTGGCATGCAACCCATCTCTACCCTGTGAAGTGGTACGTGTAGGTGTTATCCTATTGGCACAGACAAGCTAAGACTTTACGGAAGTCAAAGGTGACGGTCAAGGTCACAGGGCTCCACTTAATTTTGGTGCACAACATACCCCTTTCCTATGAAGTACCCACACCAAAATAATATGGTAGCTGTAATAACTTGAAAACCACTTGTTACAGAAACATCAAAATTTGTGTGGTACAATTATGCACATAGCTGAAATGTTCACATAAATTTCATTGTCGCAGCTTTAAAGGAAGTCTTTACTTTGATGTTAATTTAACATGCAATCCAAAAGGAATACACATCTGTAGCCCTGAAGAATTCTGCGTATTGGATTGTGTATTCAGCTGAATACACAGATAACTGGTAATTGTATCTCTACTATTTGAGGGGACAACATGCGGGTGTACTTTGCATACTGCATTACTGCACTTATTTCAGTCATCTACTGTAGTTCTAGAATTTTTTGCACTCTACTTAATTTCGCACGAGTACTTGATGAGCGAAAATAAGATGCACCAAAATTAATTGACATAATGAAAGGTTATATGTAGACAAGCCATGATGCGCAAAATTGAAATACGCAAATATTTTCTAATTTACAGAAAAACAAGTTTGCACGAAATTAACCACACGCAAAAATTTCTGAAAAATACAGTATTATGAATTTTTCTGAGATTTTTGCCATTTTTGTAACAAAATAATTAACTCTTGTTTGCCATTTAAGAATATAGGAAAATGTGAGGAGCATACATGTATGGTCAGACTGTTGAGAATGAGACTGTTGACAACTTTGCTTACCATACATTGACATTTGGCAACTGCCACGTTCTGCCTCGGCCAGGCTCTGGATGCCTGAACAAGGAGTGAACACCAGTTGGTGAAGGACGGAGAACATGCACGATTTTTGCCTCCGCAATGATCATAATTTTTTATCACTTTTAACTGACTCGTGTTGGTGCACCGCCAAAAACTATATGTTATTTAAATGTACCTAGCATTAGAATTAGGAGTTATGCGTATAAGTCCGACAGTAACTACCTTGACTAACGACAAACGTGACAAAACACTAACCTTTGCTTCCACCAGTGTCGACCGCGTCTCTGCGGCTTGTCACTTCCCTGGGAGCACGGAAAGGCCAGTAGGATACGTGGATGCATCATCCCTTATTGGACGCACAGAATGAGCCGCGAGCTTACTGTCCAAACTTGGAGGGCGTCTCCGTCATGTTTCAAGAGAACTAGGCAAAAAGTTTTAGAGTAGTAGATGAACATGTAAATGTGAACGGACGACAGAGTATCATCAGGAATTGACAGAAAAAATTACTGAATGACTCAAAAATTGCACTTAAACGTTGAGGAAACTGAGTTTAAGATTTTTCATCTGCTGCATAAAATAAGATATTTAGGATTGCAGATGTTATCATAAATCAAAATACTATGATACACTGGACTCCTTCAACGACTTTGGGTTACCATAGATAATAATGGAAACTAAAATTTGATCTTAATGCGTATATCTAGTCAACTTCTCAATACCAGTAACTTGAAGATACTACTTTTCTGAACGAAATACTCATCCATCAGTATTTATGTACCGTAGATTGATCCATAATAATTAAATTTGTTTAGAATTAAAGAAAAAAAGCTTTAAAGCCTGTATCTCTTTTATTTTTGTATAAAATTGGGCCAGTCAATAATTGCTAGCTTATACACTATCATATTTTCAACACTCTAAAGTGGACTTTCCCACTTTGTTTCTGATGGTTTCTTATGTCATTTTTGTTAGTTTTCGTCCTTAGGGAGGTCCCCGCGACAGTGGTGACACTTTGATTGGTCAAAGTCTCACTCACCTTATCATTTTTCATTGTTACATTCTTTGTATGAACTGATCGTAAATTAAATACATAAATTAAGTTTGAGTCTGTATATAAACACGGGTGTGCGGTGGGTATTTTTGTTTTAAATAATAAATAGAAAGATATGACTGGTTAAAACTATGTACAGTGCGCTAATCATGGATATAAAGTAGGAACAAAAGATCATTCTATGGTAAAAAAAAGTCTTGATTCAAATGCGAATTTAATTAAAATGCTTCAAAGAAAATTTCACTTTCAATATTTTTGTTCAGATGAAAGAAAGATTGCATGATGTGTTTTCAAAAAGTGACAATCAAATTTTTACCAGACTTCTTGTAAAATAAATGTAATTAACTTGGTGAAAAAAAGGGGTTGACATCTGTGTACACCCTGTTTTAGGCTTACAAGCATGTACAAAAGAGAACTGTCCATTTTTTAAAAACTTTTAGGAAGTCCTAGATTTAGGATTTGATATACCTGAATTGAAATGGTATGTATAGAAGATTGGCTTTCATACAGTACATTTTATGTAGAGTAATAGCCCTACCTATTACACAGATGATCAGTTAAAAAAACTATAAAGGACAGATTTGCAATCAAATTTGTCGGTGTGTACAACAAACAGAATGTAATACATGTTACAATATCTATTTCATGGTGATTGGGGAACAGCATGATGTTTATAATATTTGTTTATAAAAGACATTTATTCTATGCTGAACTCGATCTGCCAGGTAGCTGCTTGGGAAAGTATATTATATTAGCATGATAATACAAGATTACCACATGGTTTGTTTGTTTGTTTGTTTTTGTTTGTTTGTTTGTTTTTTGTTTTTTTTGTTTGTTTTTTTTGTTTGTTTTTTGTTTGTTTTTTGTTTGTTTTGTTTTTTGTTTTTGTTTTTATTGATATGTCATCGCGTATTCCTTTTCTCATGATGGAAGCTTTCTGGGCCCTGTTCTTTGGATTGGGGGTCAAAATATGCTGCCTCTCATTGCACATATATCCACACGAGTATCACGAGCGCAGTAAATATTCAGTATACAACTCCTAACAGCGTGATCAGAGTCAAAAGTCAGAAGACTAAATTTGCTGACACAAAAGTAAACATTTGCTAACCAGTGACTGTGGTGGGATCTGCTTTATGGCAACCCTTTCTGTCACTGAAAAAAGAAGTTGCATGCACATACAACATGTGACCTATCAAGGCATGCGAATAAACAAGGACATTGATTCGTGTGATAATGAATTGGCTACGAAGAATATGTCAATTTAACGGCAGTAATCGAAGGTACCACTGTATGTGCAGTGTTTTCTGTTTCTCACATCAATTATATACCAAGTTCCAAGCTGCAGCTGACCTGGGCCTGTTATGAGACAAATTACACAAATCAATGAAGCATGTTCGATCTTGGACCGCACACACCACAAGTGCATGCAAGTTAACACATGAGACAGTGTGTATCTTTCTTTTTTTTTCCAGCCATATGGACAGCTGGCCATCTGTGATAATCACAACCAGCTCTGTGTTCACGTATATCAATATATGAGCGTCTCTATGTAAACATATATCAATATATGAGTATCAAAACATCAATTTTGTGTTTGCCTAATTTACATATATTTAAATTTGCAACTTTTATTGCCTATTCATTGAATGCGCCTATAGCATAATCCTATAAACTGATGTTAAAACAACACCTTTATCTGTGACAGATTTGAAGGTATTGCAGATTTAAAGATTTCAATTTCTTGCACTCGTCTTATTTGCATTCATGAAAACGCTACTACATCAATGCACTTTGGTTCATAATTCATCGGATGCAGATATGGCATTTCTTTTAAAATATGGAATGGCACCTACATTCATCTACAATAGCTTTGAAGATATTTAAGATTTAAATTTTGTGTATTCGCTTAATTTGCATTATTTTACTCCATGGTTCATTAGATGCTTTTTTGCTGCAAAGTGAGGAAAAGCTGAAGTTGAATTGTCACCTCCATTTATAATAATTGTTTTAAGATATTCAGCATTTTATTTTTTCAAGTGACCCTAATTAGCATGACTGAAGGGGTGACAGTTTTCGTAGTCTATTAATTGGTTTGATAGGTGTCACAAACCTCTGTGCACAACTTAAAATTTTATGTCTATCCAGAATAGTTTTGCAGATATGAAACCTTTCAAAATTTATTGAATTGCCCGTAATATGCATGACATTGAACTTAAACTTTCTGAATATTGAAGTTAAGTTTCACAAGTTCAGCACAGATGCAGTTTCCCCCAATTTTTAAATCTGTTCCTTTTACAGTATACAAGCAAATCTTCATTGGAAAGAAAGAAAGAAAGAATGAAAGAAGGAAGAAAGTAAGAAAGTAAGTAAGAAAGAAAGAAAGAAAGAAAGAAAGAAGGAAGAAAGTAAGAAAGTAAGAAAGAAAGAAATGTGTTTTTACCTACTTCCCACCTGAAAGCTTCAATGGAGTCTAAGGTCACAAGTTTATCTTGGTCTTAGGAAAGCGTTTCTTTTTTCTCTCACACACGTGCTTTTCACCGCAAATCTCTCTCTCTCTCTCTCTCTCTCTCTCTCTCTCTCTCTCTCTCTCTCTCTCTCTCTCTCTCTCTCTCTCTCTCTCTCTCTCTCTCTCTCTCTCTCTCTCTCTCTCTCTCTCTCTCTCTCTCTCTCTCTCTCTCTCTCTCTCTCTCTCTCTCTCTCTCTCTCTCTCTCTCTCTCTCTCGGTGCCTTCAAAGTTGTAATATGATCATTATATCTATGTTTTATTTGATGTTCTTATGGCATTTGCATGGAAATCAAAGTTAGCATTTTGTTGTTTTAGTGTGCACCTACTGAAGAACTGAAATCACTTATGGCATAGGCATATTTTGGAAATTGGAAAGGCACCTCTATCCATAATAGTTTTGAGGCTATATATTTGAAATATTAAGCACCCATAATAACTATGAACATAAATTCATATGCTACAACTTTGCGTTACTGTTCATTGGGTTCATCACTGGCACAGACCTAATTTTAAACTGGACAGTCACTTCTATCTATAATAGATTTTAAAATATTTAAAGATTTAAATTTCACAAGTGTTGCAAATTAGCATAAATCAAAATGCTACAGCTTTGTTTTACTGTTCATTTGATTTACCACCAGTACAAACCTATCAAGTAAAATTGGAATGGAACCTCTATCGTAATCGATTTGAAGATATTTAAGATTTAAAGTGAACCTAATTAGAATAATTTCGCTGGTACAGACTTACAAAATGGCACTGCTGTCTATAATACTTTTGAAGATAAACAAGGTTTAATTTATGTGCCTCCAATTAGAACATACACACACGCGCGTGCAAGGTATGTTCGAAACATAAAATAAACAAGAAAAGAGAGAGAGAAAGAGAAAGAAAGACAGAAAGAAAGGGAGAAAGAAAGAAAGAGAGAAAGAAAGAAAGAGAGAAAGAAAGAAAGGAAGAAAGAAATGTCTGTGTCAGCATACAGATATAGTCATGACAAAACTGAACCGGGTCCGGTTTCGGTGGTTGAAGCGACTACAGGACCAGACCCTGCACCGCAGACAATATATACGATTGGTCAGATTGGTCGGACCAACATTTAAATCAGAAATGTCATCAACTATGTTAATATGCAGAAATTTGCTAAGAATTTCCAAGTTTCTGAATTTGGCCTGACCAACTTTAAGTTGAAGGCTACATCCCTGTGTAAGATTTACTTAGAAAGAGCTGGAGTGCTGGTTCTGTACATGTACCTGCAATGATGGGGATACACTTGTAATAAAACAGGTATTGAGGTATGCGACTTCAGCTGTGGAAGTACTGAATAACACGGGCAATCAGAACTAATTTCTATTATTATTATCTTTTTCTTGTGATATATGCTGTATGCAATATGTGTTCTGTGTCTTCAGCAAGCCAGAGGCAGGCACCTTGATGTAGCACTGTTGTGGCTTAGTTTGTATTTAATTTTTGCCATATCCGTCAGATGGTGGGTTTATGCAAATAAAGTGCATTATTGGCATTTAGAAACCGGGACCCGGCAGCAAGAAAATACATGTCCTGGGGGATGCTGTAGAATACGAGTTCAAATCTGTTGTTTAGGAAATAAAGCCCCCCCCCCCCCCAATAAACCGGGGGGGGGGGGGGAGGGGGGCAACTCAAACTGGAAAAGGGAAGGTAAGCGCCCTGGAAGGCTTGAACCCTATATATTCTGCATATATTTTTTCCCCAGATATAAGGGGGTCAAAATTCTACATTTTGAACAAAAAAAAAAAAAAAAAAAAAGGGGGGGGGCTCAAAATGCTACATTTCATTTTTTTTTAAATTCTGCTTTTCACACATACAGTGTCAAAAAAGGTAAAAGTTGTAAAGTTTTGCAATTAAAAAAAAACTAAATGTTTCTCACTTCTGAGAAAAGGGGCGGGGGGGGGGGGTCAATACGAGACATGCCCATTAATTTCCCGCCCAAACTGCATACCTGGTTGCCCAGTCTCGCTTGGTGAGATATGAAGAGATACGGGTCGGTACCTGTAGGGACAAGCGGGATATTACTAATATTTTGGTAATACAGAATACTTATTAAAGACAGGTGAAATTTTTTTTATATATATGGCTGGGGAAGTAATAAAAGAATACTAGTTTGGCATTTGTGAACTTAAATTTCTCAAAAAAATGCTAATTTTGTGAGAAATGAGCATATGGCCTGTCTGTGAGAGTGATGTGACCCGCATGTCCCCCGTGATCGCAAGGCGTCAAACCCGTGCTTTGTGGCGGGAAATTAATATGCATACTGCGTATTTTCATACCTGGGACTGGGTGCATAGGGTGGAAAATTGGGGTAATCCCCACGAAGCCTAACGTACCTCCAAAATTAGAGTACTCTCTCTCTCTCTCTCTCTCTCCCGTCTCCCTCCATTAAGTATAACTATTAGAATTTAGACCTAACCTGTGTGCCGCCTATGTGCTACAAAAGATTTACATTTTGAAATGCTGTAGATGGAGTGTCGATAGAATATCGAGACTACATCGCGAGACGGTAATGACGTCACGACGGTAGCCAATCACAGGCCTCCCGGTTCTGCAGTAGAAACCGTACCCCTTTCTGCACTTGTAGACACTTCGAAAACAACGTTTGTGTTAGCACACAGACATTAAAAAAAAAAAAAAAAACAAGCCAAAAAAAAAAAAAAGAAAAAAAAAAAAGAAGAAGCTGCACACACACACACACACAACCCCCCCCCCCCCCCCCACAAGGTATGTTTGAAGCACAGAATATATGTGTTGGCATGCAGATATACTCTATCAATGGCCCTCTATCAATGAACTCCTTATATACCCTCCATATCCCTCTTTGCACCACAACGTCACCACCACCAAAAGCGGAAGAAAGTCTTCATGGGTTTCTTAGATGCGAGAAAGCTTATGACAAGGTATGAAGAGATGCTCTATGGGAAAAACTAAGTAGACTAGGATTTGGTGGAAATTTTCTAGAAATTTTGAAAGGGCTGTAAAAAAGATGTAGACTGTACACTTTCATAAGGAAAGGTAGAAGCAGAAAATGCACGACTGGGTATAAGCCTAAAGCAGGGATGTGTGCTGTCACCAATTTTGTTCGTTCTGTATGTTAACGAGTTGGGAGATCAGTTGATGGAGTGTGGTAAGGGAATAAGGTAGGTGATCTAAAAATTCCAGGTTTATTTTTTGCACATGACGTTGTACTAATGGCAGAGTCCCAGGAAGAACTGCAAGACATGCTGAACATAGCAGGGGAGTTTGGGAATAAATGGAGGTTGGAATTCAGTAAGGATAAGAGTAAAGCCATGACCCCTGGAAAGAAACCAGATAGGAATAAAAAATGGGGAACTGGACAGTTCCAAATTCCAAAAGGTAGAGGACAGTTGATCGATATTGGGGAGGTCGACGAGTTTGAATATCAAGGAATTAAGACAAAAGCAAAGGAATCGTACAAAGGGAATGATAAAAGCTACCGCACTTAGCTGTTTGAACAGAACATACACAGCGAGAGTATTATGGGAAAGAGTTGCAATACCAGGAATGAAATATGGCGTAGATGTATTTCAGTAAGTGGGTGAGATATCCAGGGAATGGAGAAAGCACGGAATGAGATGGGGAAAGGGATACTGGGAGCACCACCATGTGCAGTAACAGAAGCAGTCCTAGGAGAGTTAGGATGGAATAAAATCACACATGGGATTGCCAAAGCTAAGTTAAAGTACTGGGAGGTATTTACAAGCAGTTAGTGAAGACAGGTTGTGGAGGAAAGTTTACAATGAGGTAGTCAAGGAAAAAACAAGATCGATCAAAGACATAGATAAGTTAGCAGAGAGATATGAATTAAAAGGATAGGATAAGGTAGATGATTGGGAAGTATATATATATATATATATATATATATATAGGTAAAACCATTACAGAGGGTTGGGAAGAGGACTGGAAAAGAGGAGTCAGGGAAAAAGGTATATTAAAAACATACAAAAGTATTAGAAAAGCTAAAGAAAAGTGTGTTGGGATGGACGGAAGGGATGCAGACTTCTTTTCCAAAGTAGGGTAGGAGTAATCAATCTAGAAAAGATAATACAGAAGTGGACAACAGGTAGCAGGCCTAATGTTCCAGATTCATAAATATAACAAAAAAGATGAAGGCCTATACTTTCTTCTATTGCTGTAAACTCGGCTGACTGACTATAAAGGAGAACCAAAAAGTGATAGGCCTACCAGGTCTCTTTTTATTTTTGGCAGAAGTGATAAAATTTGGGTTTTCAGCGGTTAGGCCCATATATTTTCTAAACAGTACAATCTGTATTAATGAAGAATATCTAAAAGGTTGAGAGGACCGGTTTAAAACCCAACTTTCCCTCGCACACGCTACACGTACATTATCCCCGCCTCGAAGGCTGAGGCATTTCCCATGGGAGCCCCCATGGAAGTCCTTATAAGGGCTTCCATGGGGTCTCCCATGGGAAATGCCTCAGCCTTAGAGGCGGGGATAATGTACGTGTAGCGTGTGCGAGGGAAAGTTGGGGTTTTTTTTTGTATTTTCGTTTTGTTTTTGTTTGTTTTTTTTTGTTTGTTTTTTTTGTTTGTTTGTTTGTTTGTTGGTGTTGTTGTTTTTTTCTCAGAAAGTACAAGCGATTAGTGTAGGGGGATATACCCAGGACCAAGGGCCAACCACAGCTGTGACAGAGTGAGTCGCGGACCCTTTGCCTCGGCTCTGGTCCTGCATTACATGTCAGCACAAGCTGGTAAGGATTACCATTGTTTCCCCCGCGTCATCTACTTCCCACTCTCCCCCACCCCCACCCCCACCCCCACTCCCTTCTACTTCTAGGCCACCTGTGACTGTGTTACACCATTGACATACTATATAGTAAGTCCATGGTTACAACTTACACAGTGACATAGGACCGCGGCAGACGAGCGGAGAGCCACATCATCATCATCATCATCATCATCATCATCATCATCATCATCATCATCATCATCATCATCATCATCATCATCATTTCCACCTTTCTGGCCATTCAACACGAGCAGCGGCTAGGACTGGCAGTCTTAATATTGCTTTAACACGAGAGATACTATGTCTAGATAAACATCATGGCGGACGACGGTGACAGGTGCCACTTTGGAACTTAATTCTGTTGGTTTTCTTTCCAAAAGCAGGACAAATTTGATATTCTGATAGTCCCATGATGTCAAACAAGACCCCGATATCACTTGCAAATTTTTGTGTTTTCAATCCAACCTACGGTCCCAGGGAAGGTGAGGTAAGACGGCACATTCTCATTTCCAGACAGGCCTGGGCCCTGGCCCAGGCCAGGGTGATGGTTGACTGGTCTGTCTCAAAATCTCTGACACTGTACCTGTTGACATTTTGACTGGACTAATTATGAATGGAGAGGGCAAAGAAAATTGAAAAAAAAGTTCATATTATGTGACAGCACGGAGTACAACTAGACGTTAAGAACTTTAAATTGCTCCAAAGAACAGGCCGCCTGAGACGCAACTTTTTCCGTGATAATATGCTCACAGACACAGTCACACCCTCTACTTTGATTTTCCCTGATTACCCGATCTTACAATTAAACATCTCCAGAATTCCTTCTTCTCTGGAACACTTAACGTGTGGAATAAATTATGCCCTAAGTCTAAAATTACCCGTGCCATAACTTTTGTAGTTGTCGTGTTACTGATCCTACTAAGTGACCTCAGTGGTCCCTATGGCTATGATTATGTTCTTTCAAAGTGACTCTAGTCACGTTAATAATAATACTAATAATAATACTGTGGCTCTCCGCATGTCTGCTGTGGTCCTGTGTCATTCTGTGACACAGGTGGCCTAGGAAAAAAAGAAAATCCATCCATCCCTCTCACACCCTATCCCCGCCTCTAAGGCTCCGGCTTTTCCCATGGGAGTCCCCATGGGAGCCCTTATATAAGGGCTACCACAATTCCCATTCCTTCCCCTCCCTGTACTCTGGGATTCTAATTTAACCTGTTGCTTCTAACTCTATTATTTCATTCCTTTTCTCCCAGCATCCTACCAGGTAGTCCTGTACATTTTTATTACCTTTCCTGTCTCCCAGAAAGCCACCTTTCAAACCTAAAATCCATGCTATACGTTCCTCTTCCTCTAAACCCTGAAACTCTTCTAAACCCTTGTAATTGTAATCTTCTCTGTGCAACTTTCTGAAAAAATCTTCCCATATCTCTCTATATGCATCACACCACAACAGCCAATGATCCACTGTCTCATCTGCCTCTTGTCTACACGACTTACACTTTCCATTACTCCCTGTTGTCCACTTTTGATTTCTCTTTTCTAGATTGATTACTCCTGCCCTACTTTGAAACAGAAGTTTGGATCCCTTCCCTCCATCCCAACACACTTTTCTGTGGCTTTTCTAATACCTTGTATGCCTTCAATGTACTTTTATCCCTGATTCCTCTTTTCCAGTCTTCTTCCCAACCCTCTATAACAGTCTTACCTATATAACCTTTCCAATCATCCACCTCCACGTTACCGTGGTCCTAGCTTAACCTGCTATAGCCACAGTACTGTGACTGCAGATGGGTCTTTAGAGTCAAGGTACCTCTCAGCCAGTCAGATAAGTGGGCAGACTTGTGAGGTATTGCCGGTCCAGTTTAAGTGTAATCACATTGTGATGCAGCTGTTAAAGGCGAACAGCAGTGATAGTTTTTATTATTATATTTTTGGTCATTGATGGTCATTTTATGAGTTCATTTGACAAAATTTCAACATTTTTTCCAAACAGGTATTTTGTTCGAGCTATCTTGTATATCTAGTAGGTGTTCTGACGTGTGATGTCACCTGCAATACCTCCCAGGCACTCGAGACCACCCCACCCCCACCCGCTACCGCGATAATGGTCTCAAGCAGGTGTGGGCTACCCTCCATATATAATACACAAACCTTGTGGGAGCACCAAGCTTAGATACACAACACTGGGAGTTCTATTATAAAGACATTTGTACTCTGTTAATCGCCCTCTTTGTTCTTGGCTTATCTTAAAATATTAGTTGTCGCTTGCTTCAGAAATTGAATACACAACCACAGGGGCTGTTACCTTGTCTGCATTGATTTCTGCATTTTTCTTTCCTCATTAATCCTCATTAAATGGAAAAATATCTCAGTATAGTAAATTTGATTATGTCTATACACACTGCTGCATCCATAGTAAAAGTGCAATATATTTACTTGGTTACCGTTCCTCTAGTATCATGATCTACAACAATGGTATCGTGACGCTAGACTGCCAAACTGCTGTCACGCTACCGTGATTTTAGAACAGCATTCTGTTGCCACAGTACTCTGCCAATAGCACCGCCCATGTTATTTTCACTCTATTTGGTGTTCATGCTTCCATGATATTCCCTCTATGTGCCATAACCATTGATTTGTTCAAAGGCATACTGGAAAGACCTTCGTTATTTAAACAATCCATGTAAATCATAATATGTAATGGGTGTAGCCCAAAAACTGAGTGAAGCTTGCTCACAAGCGCGTATGCAGAAACCCGAAAAAGGGATTGGAAATGCCACAAGTAAACCACCACATGGCAAAAATGAGGTGCACAACCATTCACTCATGCCCCAAGTTTATGAAACTTCACAGTGCATGTAATTCACTAAAATAATTAACACAGATTTTAATTGATGATTTATTTATTCCCGATTTTGTAAACATGTTTTATGCAGAATGTAATTCAACGTATTTAAGTTCATTTCATTCAACAATGGTCAACCGTGGGTTGTAGACGTGGCATCGTGTTTGTTCTTGGGCCGGGACTGAACAATGCAACCAGCCAATGAACGCACTGGAAGTTAAGATCAGTTGTTGGCTCTCAAAGCCGTAGGTTGCTTGGTTAGCGGCCAATCAGAACCAACTACTGATTGGAACACATCAAATCAGCACATAAGCCATACTGATGACCGCTGACATTTTGAAAAAAAAAAAAAAAATCCAAACCCAACCCTAGTAGCTTGCTGGCTTTGCCATCTCGGTGCTTTACCTACTTATACATGCACGTTATTATAAAACTGAGTTCGCTTGGTATTAACATTAAATTTAATAAATTTTGAGCAATTTTACAATATAGATAGCATCTTTATTTAAGAATCATATAACTGTAGTGCAGGTGTTTCAGTAATAATTTTGAAGTTGTAACCACTATAATGCTGTGGCTCTGCACTTGTTTGCCATGGTCCTGAATTGCATGAAACAGGTGGCCCTTTATAAAAGTAGTGATGATAAGAACGCTGACTGGGGAAACCATGGAAAGTCTTGTTAGCTCAATGCTATATTACCCAGGGCCAGAGCCTAGGTGTAACATCAACTACATGTGTGCCCTCTCACTGCAGTGGTGGGGCCCTGGTTCTAGTTATATCCCCAAACAGTCTTTTGCCATAACCATCATTATTCCTGATTTTCTTTTTTTTTTTTCAGGTTCAAAAGGGGGAAAAACTTCAAATTTTTGGGAGGGCGGGGGGAGCAGAGCAGGGTGAAGGGACACTTCCTTAAATACCTTTAAATTTTCTTGAAAAATACAAAACCTAGAACTAAAACCATTTTCGTGAAATAGATAGAATTTACCATGACCATGGCACAGGTGGTGATATTCAGACAGCACAGGTTTAAAACAGTTTATTTTGTCGCTGTCATTGCTGAGTAGTGAACTGCTTGAAATGAGAGGTGCTTGAATCCATCACCCATGCCATTGGCATGGTGCAATTTATTTCCCTTGTATTAAAAACTCTTTAAAGTTAAAGGCGAGAATACCTGTGTGAGTCTTGGCATTTGAATTTACTACCATTTTGTGAGTGCCTATCAAAAGAGCATACACATGTATCATATTTATGTGGTTTGCCAAAATAGTAAACAGGTCATCACTCTGCTCTGTAATAAAAACATTCACAATTTCCTTTGCAAATACAGGGTAATTTGAAGTTGACATTATAATTAGTTTCCCTCGGTACATTTAACACATAACACAATAATATTGGGCATACAGTAAAGCACATTTGTTGACATGATAGCAAAGGTCTGGTCACTTGTTGCAAACTCATGCAAGCTATTTGTAAGAAAGGTACAACATTTGCAATTGCAAGGGAAAAATAGTTCTGGCTTTGATTTTCAGCAAAAACAACCATCATTGGATAAAACACACAACAATCAACCAATTGTGGATTTCCATGTGTTTGATTTGGAAAAAGTTGATCAGCAATGTATATTGGTGATCAACTTTTTCCATATAATGTGCATTTTGTCATGTTATTCAACACTCTATCTATCTATCTATCTATCTATCTATCTATCTATCTATCTATCTATCTATCTATCTATCTATCTATCTATCTATCTATCTGTCTGTCTGTCTGTCTGTCTGTCTGTCTGTCTGTCTGTCTGTCTATCTGTGTCTGTCTGTCTGTCTATCTTATCTACCTACTTACCTACCTGTCTGTCTGTCTGTCTGTCTGTCTGTCTATCTATCTGTCTATCTATCCATCCATCCATCCATCCATCCATCTATCTACATACATACACACATATATGTATTTATATATATGTTGCATGTCAATGACAGTAACTGGGGGAACCATGTTGAGTGTCAGATGATGTCCAATCATAATAACTGTTGAATACATGTAGCTGTCGCTAATCAACTATTACCTGGCATTCAGTTATTGAGTCAATGCAAAGAAGCATCGAATGACTAAGGAATAAGATTGCACGTAATACATGTTGTTCATGTAAGTTTAAACACAGTTTATGTATTTGCAACCGAGGATTTGAATTGTTCAGTCATTGGGCATATTGGTGAAAGTTTGAAATCTAAATGACTCGATTTCAATTGACAAATTTTTATTTCAATTTCATTCACAAATTTGAATGTACAGATTGTGTTTTGAATAATAAGACATTTGGCTTCCCATATCAGCATGGCTCCCATTCCATGATAACCCTTAAATAAAGAGTTCTTGATGCTGGTTTTGTCTCAAGGACAGTTTTGTGAAATGGAATGATCCCTTGAATGTAAAATTACTGGAGCATGGAAAAGGATCTGTGTAAGATAAACAGTCAAAACTTATTACAACGGCACTCAGATATCCAACATATTCACTTAACTACACACATTTCAAGGAACAAAAAGTACATTTTCAATGTTATGGGATTCAGTTATCTGACACATTTTCAGGGAACAGATAGTGTCATTATAATGACGTTTCACTGTAAAATGATATTCTCATGAAAAACAAATCTCCTGTCTTGTCAAGGGATGTTTGGAAGTTGTGGGATTACTTGATAAAGTGGAACATTTCATGGATTAAAGTTAATAAAAGCGGGTCATATTTTCAACAAAAAAAAAGAAGCTGGATCCAATAGCTTGTTTTACATGCTTTTATACATGTTGTAGGAACACCTGAGAATTCTCTATTTTCACCCACAAGATGTGGATCTGGACAACAAAATTAAACATGTTGGACTGTGTGAAGCCGTTGTTAAATTCACCCAGTAAGTACAGACTCTATAATAATACATCTGTTTAACATGTTAAGAAGCATGAAGCCAGTCAAAGTTATAATTTACTGCACATTTAGTTTCATGTCAGGTCAGTTGTTCAAGCTAGAGACATTGTGTTTTATGCTATATTTATCATCACCCTTGTGTACATAATATTCATTGTCCTACAACTATGTACCACTAGCATTTATACATATGATATACTGTTAAAGTAGTACTGTGTGGTACCATGCTACATGTATTGCTAACAGTTTCACAAGCCAAGACAATTTGGCAATGGTAGGATCCTTAGCAAAATACAATTCTTAGCAAAATACAGAGTTTCATAACTAATCAAAACTGTAAACAGAATTCTAATATCCTCCAGAAGTTTTAGGTACTGCAAATTGCTTTATTTTTGTATTTGTTAATATGTGTTTCAATGACCACCCTAACAGGGGATACATGTATTTACTTCTTCCATGAACAAACATGAAAAAATAAGCAACGAATTAATCAGGATCAAATAGTGTGTATATTATAAAAAATCATATAAGACTGCGTAAATGAAGCATCTCTTGCAGTTTTAAAAACCAATTTGTAACTTTATTTCCATATTGCTTGGAACAGGTTGAAAATTAATTTTGTTAATTTTACCCTTTCAGAACTTTTACCGATAAGCCATGCCAAGCCTTGCATACACAAAAAACACGGCAAATATTCTTGTCCCCAGAAACAGATTTTTGGCTTATCATGGTAAGTTGAGCATTCATATACAAAACAAACTTAGATGTCACCATTGGGGGGGGGGGGGGCACAAATTTGCACATGTAATCTAGAGCAAGTAGTCGGATGAAACTTAATGAAAATTACATGATACATGTATTTTAAAACATTTGTCCCACAGAAACTTATGGTGTATGTGTTTTAATAGGATGACATTTCAACAGCACATATATTAAGTTACTAATACTTGACCTTGAAAACATTGAAATTCCATTTAATTGGCAGAAAGAAGAACCAAAAAGTTGCAGTCTTTTTTTCCTATGTGTGTCAGGGTCTTTAATCAAGACAAAGATCCTTAGACCAATGGAAAATTCCCTGAAAACATACATGTATGTACAATTGCTACAAAACCTGATGCATAATAAGAAACCAAAAGTAAAGATTTCATATCCACGAATTGATAACCATCCAGTGTGGATTGTCCCTTCATATCAAATGTAATCCAATGTAAATTAATAACCTCAAGATCCATGTACATAATGAGGGTATACCTTACAAAGAAAACCATATACGTTTATGAATGTCTGCCTCAACTTTTTACCTTATTTTTTTTTAGACAGTGAACGTACCTAGCAACCAGAAGAACAAAGATGGACAGACTGTAGTGGAATATCATGAAGAAGATGTACAGGGTACTGTGTTTGATGCTGTGCTCAAGCAGGCTTATGACATGTTCAAGGTACATGGTATCAGAGATGAGAATTTGCCAGATTGCTTGGAAACACTTTGTATTTTTGAATGATTACATGTTTGCTGGAAAAAAATTGTTGAAATTGATGTTTCAACGCCAGAGTATGAGGCAACTAGGATTATATTGAATGTGTGTAGTCTACTGCTCAACTCTAATTTAAAAAAAAAAAGTATAGACACATTTGTTTTACATGGATTGTGAAAGAAGTCAAGCATTGACGTATCGAGTCACTCTCCATGGCACAGATGTTGGCGTATACTTCCTACCTTGCCTAGTGGAGGAAACCGAAGAACTCGGAGAAAACCACCGTGCACGGTTAAAGTGGTAGGAACTTTTTCCACATGTTGCCCAGGACGAGAATCGAACCCGGGTCGCAGAGGTGAAAGGCGAGCGTCTTACCACTCAGCCAGCCGTTTACCCCCCATCCACACCACCACATATTTGAATTCAGTGGACACATGTCATTGATGTATATATTTTATCTACACATCAACAAATATATGTAGGTGAAAATTGCAGCACAAAACAAAATGTTTCCTGACAGGATAAATTCTGTAAATCAATTTTTCTTGTATGTGTTGTTGTAAAACTAGATATAGATGTAAAGATGAGGTACAAATGACCAATAATAATATATTACAAGTAACAATTAAATTTTCATTGCATCAGTCTACCTGTTAGAATGCCGAAAGTGTAGAGTGCACACATAATACACCAATAGACTTCTGTATTATTCATGTTATTATTTCTTTCTCAAGTGCCCAAAATTTATCACTAAACTTTTTTTTTTCAGCTATTCATGGGCACGTTCTACCACATTGTTGAAAAGGTTGGAGTCACAGGTTTAAAGCAAAGACTTGACCACTTCTTTTCCAGGGTAAGATTCAGCATTGTCATCAGACATAATTATATGTTGGTTTTTGGTTCAACTCATCCCATACTAGTTCCTCGTTCCCCCATATTTTTACCTAGACACCTAGAGTTTGGCTGTTAGCAAGATGAAGATTTCATGTTAGTGTAAGGTTGTTGTATTTTACATTGCTTGACATGCAAGAACCTGTCATTCAGCTGCAGCACAATTTGCCTGCTAATGCAAGAAACCAGGCGTTGATTTGGTGCAGTTGTAGTATGGAATGAGGCGGCTGTTTGCATTATAGCTCCAGGCGTGGAGACGGAAAAAAAAACCAAAACACTGAATAGACACAGGTCTCTGCAACACTTTTGTTGTCCTATTAGATCTTCAGTCATTTTATATGTTTAAGGATGAAGTCCTATTTTCCTTTCCTTGTCAAAGTTTGTGATGAAAAACTGATGCTAATGTTAGGATTGACAGCATATCTAATTTTTTGACCCATTCCCCCTTTAAACTGACTGAAATCTGCTGGTGGTCAAATGTTGTCTGCTTCAATGTTTTTTTGATTAATTTCTTCAGAAATGAAAACAATTTGAATAAGAATTGTAGATGAAACTTATCAAGGTAACATGCCCCAGGTCAAAAGCTTTCTTTGGCATTGGTTGAGTACTTACTAACCAACCCATGCCAAGAAAAGCTGGAGATTGAGCCCAAGAAAAAGTTGAAGAGTCTAAGCACACAGCAAAGATCATGTAAATATTAATTTTCAAAACAAAAATTGATGCAATGTCTTTTGTTTCATTTTTATAACACATCTTTCTTTCGCTTGTCTTTGCAGTATCTCTTGACCCTGAAGTTGGCACAGAGTGATATTTTGGACATCTTTAATGGAATCCAGTTTCTTCCCCTAGATAAAAATACATATCTAAGAATACAGTGCTTTATTAATACTCTAGAGGCAACATTTCCACAAATCAAGCACACAGCTTTTCTATATAATGATCAGCTTGTCTGGTAAGTAACATATAATCTGAATCTCATATACTCTTGTTATAACTGTTACATTATTATAAAACATTGATGGTATTTAAAAAAAGAACGAAAGTCTTTGTAGAAGTCATAAAAGCGCTTTTGTCCTCACTATATCCTGACCGAAAACTTGGAGGAGGATATTGCAATTGGCTAATTTATAAAACAGGACGACTGTAAGAAGTCAAAAGAATGTTTTTGAAAATATATATTTATTGTGCCCTGGAAATCCTTTTAGGGAGCTGTTGGATAGGTTTGTGCTTACACTTTGGCGGGTCAAATTTTCAGTTGGACTGATAACATTGTTAGGATGATTATCCAATATGGGCAAGCTGATGCTCATTTTACTTTAAACTTTTTGGTCAAGTAATTTTTTTTTTTTCTTGATCAGGATTATAATAACTTGATTACATCCACAGAATGACCAGTATAACTACTGCTTTATCAGATACCGTGCTGGATACATTTGAAGGTTATATAAGGCACTGTGGCAATCAAAATAATATATATATGTATATATATATGTATACTGGACCACAACACTATGTTCCTAATATAATTTAAGTACGTGTATTGTGAGATTGCATTGATTGGCTGTCCAATAAGACTGGCCTACTGTATCTGTCTGGATGGACAGGTAAGAATGCCACAAACTAGGTTTGTCCATTGGTAAAAAAACTTTATCTTTTTAGGTTGTGCAGTGCCTAGCTGATCCATCAAGGCAAATTGGGCCTTAAAATCACGTTTACCTTATTTCTGACAAACTATGGCTGCATGGGGAGTTCTTTGAGCTTGATAGTCATGTTGCAAACAGTATGTTCTCCTGTGAACTTCTCTCACAAAAAAAAAAAAAAAAAAATTTAACCAGTTCTGTACTTATTTTCCCATACAGTGTCAACACCCCCAGGGGAGACACCAGATTTAAATCTCCCTCCATTTAACAGCTGCAAACAATTTTAGGGATAACTTTCTCCCGCTGCTCAAACGGATATATATTGCACTTTATTAAATATATTTCCTGTAAATAAAAAACAAATAAATAACTATAATTTCTCAACACAGATTGAGAAATTAATTTATTTATTCATTCTCAAAAATTTTTATTACTCAGTAAAATGAGAGGAGAGAGACCATCACTAGGATTTCCTATGATTTTCTATAGGTACTCTCATTCATGAGAGAGACAATCACCTATCCCCACACGTGCATCCAGCACGTCACATACACCTCATCACAATGGAGAGGTGCTGACGTCATACGTATTGGGAATACATTTGACGTGTATTCCAAACGTTGAGCAACTCGGCCCTAGCAACGTTGCTTATTTACACCGTACTATATAAGACGTTGCAACTCATGCAACGTCCACCCACGTACGGCGCTAGCAGCCGTTAAATCAGTACCTGACGAGTCCCTCCACAGGACAAAACCGGTCGTACTTTGCTAAAGTTGGAAGGCCAAACAATCCGCCTTTGTTTTGTTTACACATTGCTTCTCTCACTATGCCTGTGGTATGAACTGATAAACTTAGATATTTTACAGTTTTTTGAACATGAATAAAGTTTGATTCATGTGGTAAGAAATTTGTGTTATGTGGTAAATAAGCGTGAGAGTTGAAAGAAAAAAAGAAAAATAATACATTCTGTCTTCCTTTTAAGCCTGTGCAGCTTTCAAATCTTTAAATTCACATCACTGTCATCCATAAACAGGATCCAAAATTGTGAACAGTTTTGCAAACTCTATTTTTTTCTTATATGTTTTCCTCCCTCTCTATTCAGACATCATGTAGAGAAAACATAATTGGTCAATTTGGTTGTTTAGGAGTGGTCTAGAGCAGGATGACATGCGAGTCATGTATCGATACCTGACCACTAGTCTCTTTCCTGCCCACATGGAGCAGGAGTTCCAAGGAGCACCACCAGGTGGGGCTTCCTCACAGTCTGGGAACACAGTGCATTATGGCAAGTAAGTACCTGTTTGTTTTTATGATCATAATCTTCATTCCCTAACATAGTACAAAATGCTAATGTTATGCGAGGCAGTACCACATATTACTCTGCAAAGTAGCTTTAGGGATTGTGGGTAGGACTGCTAATACTTTTCACTTACTAACGTAAAATGTTTTGCCCAGGTTGTACAAATGGTTGCTTTATTGTGTTTATCCAGTGCATAAAAGATAAAAAGCTAAAAAATATTCAAAGTGAACTAACTAAAGATTACCTCATTAAAGTGAGTCTACGTGGACATACGCCCATAAGAGAAAATTGTTTAACACATGCATTCCCCAGGCCCCCTGGGAGAAGAGTGTTGTAACACTGAAGGGGTCCAATGGTGCATGTGAGAAATACCTGAAGGGTTAATGTGATGTACATAGAGTTGACCCCCTCTAATAAGACACCCCTCATCAGAGGCCACCCCCTTACCAAAACCACTTTCTCATGGTGCAAAAGTGACATTTTCATCACATTTCCTTCCTCTTATGGGGCAACTTTTCTGGGTTAGTTGGGGGTGACCTGCTTGGGGGGGGGGAGGGGACGACCACCATGCTTAGGTAGGTATGTATAAACTTAGACTTGCACAAGTCCCTGGTGCATGTCCCTATTTTCCCATCCCGCGGTCCCACCCAGAAGTGCGATACATTTTCCCCTCCACAAAGTTAACTGAATAATGTTATGCCAACTACACGGTGTTATTAAGTAGGTCCTACTATTTTTTTTTTTTTTTTTAACTGGTCGACACTGCCGCCGTGTCGGTTTCAACAGTAGCAGCTATTGAGTCCTGGTCAGTTCTAATCCCATTATCATTGCGAGTGGAAAGTGGCCTTCGATGAATGCATGGCTAGTCACTGGCCACTCAAGCGAGACAAAGCGGACCGTCTCCCTCCGGCTGCCGACACCAGGGACTTGTCAAACTTGCACAAGCCCACTCTGGACTACCATCAATTCGGTGGGAGTGACGTCACAACATCCGGGGTTTCGCGGGATCTTAGAAGTCAAATCAGTGCCACAACTTTTTTATTTTTGCATTAATGCAAAATGATCCACGTCATGATTTAAGTTTTGTTGAGTAAGACCTCAACATTTCTATGTGGCTCTTTTGTCAATTTAAACAAAAACTCTTACCCTACACCCTACGATGGAAATATATCGATCTCAATCACGATTTGATCAAAGCGGTCAAACCTGTGTGAATACAATTGCATGGGTACCGGTCCGTGCATTTTTCTTGGTTAGCGTCACGAACGATGGTTCCTCTTTTATTTTTTTTCTAAAGGTCGGTTGTGTGTTATAATTGCCATTCAACTATAGTGGTAGAGCTTGTTGCTGCAGTAAATAGTCCATAAACACACTTTATCGCAGTTACTGACAAACTGTCAGCATGATAAACACGCGGCAGCGGTAATTTCACCCGAGCCATGTTTACCTGCGGCTGGCGTATTTTACTCTCTTTCCGTGAAAAAATTGGACCTCTACTCTATTGTACGCAAAGACTGGTACAGTGGTAGTACGTGTTATCATTCTCACCAATTTACAGCGTTAAATTTTGTTCCTTGCTTTAATAAATTGTCCGTAATCGTCACTTGTCACTCTGCCCTCCTTCCCAATTGTATTCTACGAATAAAATATGTTTAAACCACTTGTGCTCACACAAATGTCACCCATCTTTCAAGCCAGGCTTCACAACACGAGGCAGCGAGTTCTACCGAACGAAACAGCGATAGAAAAACTTTTTGATCAGACAGCGAACACTATGTGATCGATTCTGGGTCCTTGTAGTTTCCGACTAAAATAACTACGCATCTGTTTGAAATAGAAGCAGTTTTGAAGGGGTTCCCGCTAAAATACTTTTGTTTCAGATAATGGGAGAGCTTGTTGTTAAAATAGACAAGGTTCTAAGCATTCTAACGATATAAACAACATGGCGCGGAGACAAAAAAAAATCGAGATTGAGACGATGAAATCACCCTATATTTTTGCGCAGTTTTGCAAACTTACATAATTCAAATTGTCACAAGCAACGACCCGGTCATTGATTTAAATCATCGTAGAAGGAAAATATTCATTTTAACGCCGCTCGAAATAGCCATCGGCAAGAACTGACGTTTCTCTACAATAAAATGTGCATGCTTGCATGTAAATAAACAACAGTCAACACAAGGAATTTGAGACGGCCTTGAATCTGTCACGTGCTTGACTGCTCATGAATAATTCATAGCAGCGACAAACCGGCAAGTTTGACAAGTCTCACTGGACGCCCTCTTGCCTGACGCAGTGCACTGCAATTAGACAATCCTTAATCCTTCATTACACAGTAGCTCAATTAACAGCTTCTGAAGAGAAGTGCGTTATGACCGCTCGCTTGTCTGTGTGATAAGAAACACAGTGCAGACCGCCCGGCGCTAATCATCTGGAGTCAATGTTATCTGGTTATATACACGTTCCACGCCAATCAGCTAGGTAAAGCTACGACGTGTGTTTACTTAAAGTTTAATTTGGCAATGAATTTGATTTTAAATAGAATACGGAGGACAGTCCAGTGAGACTTGAGCAAGTCTAGTATAAACTAGCCTTTGTGTCCTATTACATCAGTGTATATTTTGTATGCTGCTTCCAAAGCAGTTTTGCCCCGTACTTTGAATTTTCAATGCCATTGTGTTTGTCTTGTCGCACCATAAAACTGGTTTTTGTTGACAAATGTGCTGAATGGTATTTGAACAAGACAACTTTCGTTTTATGGTGGCTTTTAGTCAAAGACATGTGAATGAACCAGGTCTTTGTTCACAGCAGTGATGTAGGTCATGGCATGGAAGACAAGGGGTGTGTAGTCTGTTGTATTGTTGTGCAGGTTTATGACGGGTCCGCCCAGCATGCAGGACAGCACCAACATAGGCAAGATACCTCGGGTGTACATCAGCCGTGATGTGGGTTGTCAGGAGTGCCACCTGGTGGTATACAGGGCACTCAGTGCAGTAGTTTGCCTGCTTGTAGATGGTGAGTTAATGCTCTCATGATAAAAAAGACTTGCAACAATGTGCTATTTTTAAACTGTCAGACCTGATATAGAAAAAATAATTGTTATGTGAATGTACAAAAAAGTTATTAAGAAGCAAAACCAGGCTGTAGGAGGCTCCTTTTGGTTGTCACAGGTCTGTGATTTATCTTGTTTAAGTTAGGACCAAAAATTATTGCTCAGTTTCTCAGGCACCCCTCCCCATCCACCACCTCTCTCTCTCTCTCTCATTTACCCTCCAAATTAACTTTTTTGAAAAAAAGTTTTCTGACCATAGATACTATTTTCCTTAGTAGTGCTGCTAAAGTTGTGTGGTAACATTGATTTTATATTGTGAGAAACCATCAACATTGTGAAAAATGCTATTTTAATATTTTAAAAAAAGCCTCCCTTCCTCATCAAGATAATTTCAAAAGGGCCTGAGAAGCTGAACATAAATTATTTGTGGCCTTATCTCAAAGATCAGTGCCAGTCATTATTTGCTAGTAATGATGAATTTTGAATATGGAAACAGTAAACTTTGTTCGTTAAGCATGTAACATTTGTGTAAAAAGAAGTAGAGCTACTTGCATGTGGAGTCCATTAGATACATAGAACTAAGAATTAAGAAAGATGTATCAATGTTCTGCACAGCTGCTGTACATTTTGTTCTTTGACAGGTCATTTCCAGCTAACTTTTGAATACCTGAAGAAAATAGATACGTACTTGGGTCCTCAGCTGAGTAGCCTGGCCTCAGATATTGGGGAGCAGTATTCTAGGAGACCAACAAGGTAATACACGTTGGTCTTGTAAGTAGGTATGGCATCTGGCAAAGCAGACCTATTGGTAGTTGTTTTGGCATAGCAAGTCACGTGTTGTCATAATTGTACAGTACAACATCAATTGTCTGCTGTTGTGGGTGCTGTCCACTCAGGTGCTCATTGTATTAGATACAATTTTTGATAAAAGCATGTATGGAATAAAAAAAATGTCATGCTGCTTGATAAGTAAACTTTACAGACAGTCACACTTTTGCTGCCATTTGTTGTACAAGTACAATGTATATAAATTTTAAACTTTTATTCAAGAATGCGTTAGAAACTTTTTTTTTTTTTCACAACTAGTCTTCTCTGGGGTGATGGTATATTATGGTTGCCAATACAGATATTTTTCCTGATATACTTAAAATTGTTCATTGGTCAATGTGAAAAAGTGAAGGGAAGTGGCAATTTGCAAAGCTAAATGCTCCATAAAATGGCAGAAGACAACTTTCTAACCACATGTAGAAAGATTTATACATCATAAAAGCGAAGCATGCTATTTTTGACTGCTGGCATTCTATTGTAGCTCAGGGGAAGTGCAATTCAAATACATCTATTTCAATCATATGAACCTGGCCCAGAAGACAACGGTGCATACAGAGGGACGCAAGTCTTCTAATGTGGCAGTAACGCAAGATATGCTCAGGCTTATAGCAGACCTCAATAGTGACCTCAAAGAGTAAGTGATATGTATTATGTACAAGTTCTTACAACTCGGATGAGTTGCCAAAAGTAATAGTTTTCAAGGCTAAGTTGACACATTTTGAAACATGATTTCTTTGTTTGAATTGTTTATATGTATTTTTTTTCTTTTGCTTTGTACATTTAAGTTTTGTCAAATTCAATGTTGTTTTTAAAATGACCAAAAGGGCTAAAAGATCCGGATTTTTTTCTTTTAAATATTTTCACAGAGTCACTTTAATATTAGAAGCAGAAATACAATATAACATATACATGTATGTAGCTCAAAGCATTTTGCTGAATACTGTATATGAATTCATCAATAGGTAAGATTACCAACACAAGCAAAAAAATAACAAAAACCTGGAAGTACATACATATTACAGACATACGCAGTTCAATAATAGTGATAATCTATGGGAAACAGCTTCACATTACATTATTGCCCATCTATTTTTAAACTGTTCTGTTTTACCCTTGATAGCACTTTTCTGTTCTAAAAAAGAATTTTTCATATTCAGTGGTACAAATTTTATGAAATTAACATTTGCATCGTCAATCCATTGTGAATGTATATACATTGTAATATTTTCCATATATGATACAGTTAGTTAATGCAATACAAACAATACATATGCATACCTGTGTCAGTTTGTTAAAAGAAAAGTGAATTTATTCCAAAAATTCTTGTGAAAGTATCCAAATGTGAACATGATAAAACCTGGCCTTGCATATCATTACACATGTTGTGGGTACAATAGTCCCTGTCATAAAACCCTTGTCAAGAGAGATGGCTTCATAGATTCTCAAGAGACCACCCTCTCATGAGAGACCACTTCATAGATTCCGAGGTCGTATGCTTCCCATGTCTATCTACCTGTCATGACAGACCACAGGTGTTCTTAATGTTCAGTCAGTCAAGCGTTTACAGGGGGGATAGAGAGGGGTAACCTGGAACACCTGTTCATGCAATGGCTCACATAGGGCCTTGTCTGCAGCAAAGTATTGTGTATTCATCGGTGCTGTCAATCATTCGTGCTAATAAGATGGGGGAGGGGAGGCCTAGAACCACTACAGGATCGTCAGATGGAGCTGCTGCTCAGAAACGTTTGAAATAGAAGTTCACATCTGGACCCCCATCCCACTTCACCTTTGACATGATTTCTTCATTTCTGTACATACCAACAAGCTTCAGCTTACCCATTTGTCAGTTTTTACAGGTACATCATACTGATAATCTATTGAAATCTATACATACATGGCAGTATGCCTATAACTGTTACAAATGTCCCACAAAAATCATTTTGGGCAAAAAGTCCGACATTCCAGCACCAAATTTAAATGGGTACCTCATCCTGAATTAATTTTGTTCTGTAGCATTAGCCATATGTCAATTGTTCCCAATTGTCAACTACACTGTATTTTTTGATCCACTCATGTTTTTATCCTATGTTCATTTCTATGAATTCATGAAACCTGAACAAAATTGATTCCGCCAGTGCTTTTTGGAGGCCATAATTTTCCATTGGACCCACACTGATATGTCAGGTGCTCTCTGAGTGGCTGAAAGTTTGTGTAGCCAATGAGAGAGCAGCTGGGATACCAGTCTGTGTCCGGTCAAAATTATGGCCGCAAAAAAACTTTTATGGATACGAGAAGCCCTAAATGGATAAAATGCGAGTGGATCAAAGAATACAGCCTGATTAACAACTGAGAACAGTTGTTATAAGGCTAATACTACGGAAAGAACTTGATCAAGGATGGGACCCATTTGAATCAGGCACTGGAATGTTGGACTTTTTGCCTGAAATGGTTTTTGTGGGACATTTGGAACAATTATGGGTGTGTTGCCATGGATATACTGCATAAGGTACAAATTTTCCTGAGGTATTAATTTTCCTGAATTTTCCAGAGTTGTGCCATTCGGGAAAATAAAAACAGGGGAAAAAAGTACAAAACACTCAATGTGCACATGGTATTGTCTGGAGCTTGGTATTACCGGTCTGTGATTTGGGAAAGCTTAAACCGTGAAATTTTGAATTTATGTTAATTCAGGAAACTTAATGTTTGGGAAAATTTGTACTTATTGGGTATGTGGATTTCAATGGATTATCTGTATGACATACTGGTGAAAAATAGTTTTGGAATAAACTGGTGAGTTGAAGCTTGTTGGTATGTACAGAAACAGAGAAATCATGTCAAACATGAAGTGGGATGGTGGTCCAGATGTGAGCTTCGTTTCAAACCTTTCTGTGTAGGAGCTCCATCTGATGACCCCGTAGTGGCACTAGGCCCACCTTCCCCCTTATTATTAGCACGAATGATTGACTGCACAGATGAACACACAATACTTTATTGCAGATAAGGCCCCATGTGGGCCTTTGTACATACACATGCACAGATGTCCCAGGTTCACCCTCTCCCCCCCCCCCCCCCCCCCCATACATTAGCATTTAGCAGGAATGCTTGACTGACTGACGGTTATGAGCTCCTGTGTGACAGACCACCTGTCTTTTAAAACCACATTTTTTGTGCACTAGGGATGTTCTCAGGTGACAGATATTGTACATGGAAATGGTAGGACATTTGAATCTGAGAAGTGTGTAAGATACAGCAGTCCCAGTCATGTAAAGGTGCTCCTGTTAGGTACTTACCCGTGTGTCAAAACCACGTCTTTGGATACTTTGCTCAGTACTGTTCTTGTTACTGTAAATTGCTTTAATGTCCCTGTATTACTATTTTTGCTGATGGCACAGAACTGTGAAAATACAAACACAGTGAAATAGTATTTTACATTGTTTGAATAGAAACCATGTCTGAAATAGTTAAATTAAAATTACACTTAAGAGTGAAAAATACAAAAACCGTGAAAATTTAAACATGTAAAAATAAAGCAATGTGCAGTATTCATACATGCTCCTTGCCTGTTTCAAGTTCATACAAGTTTTTGCTCGGTAAGTTCTTGCATAAACCTTTCTGCCTTGAAGTTTTTTGGCGTCATGAGTTGTTACAAAAACTTGCAAGGCTTGGCCACAAAAACTTGCTCTGTGCAAACAGGCTTGTTGTGAAATCCCCAGCCTTGAGACTGTGATGTGGTGATGGTTATGGCAGGTCTTTAAAGACAGGTTTCATTGTATAGTAGTTCCTCTTTTGAGAGAGATCATCCCATTGAGAGACTAGTTGCTTTAAGTAACCACTCTTAGATCTTCCATAGGGATGGTCTCAAAAGAGGCACTACTGCACAGGCCTTGCCATTTAAAGGGAGTGATCACTTGGGCTCCCCTCCACACACACCTGAAACACTTCAGAAGAGCTGTGGATGACTCCCCTGGACAGCAGATTTTACAATGGGTTCATGCGAGGAGCTCCCCTCGTGAACTTAGGGAGAGCTATGTGCAGCTCACCAGGGATTTGTTCATGGAAGGGCTTACTCTATAGGATTGTCCTGTTTCAGTGTAACAGCAGTAGAGGATGGAGAGACAATAGTGAAGACTTGTACGGACTGCTGGCTAGTTGGGAAGAAGTCTGACCAGCGGGAATTCTATGTAGTGCTCAATCAAAAGAATGCAAACCTTATAGAAATAAATGGTAAGTTAATGTATGATATTTCAAGCATGTAACCTCTCTCATGATTACACCCCAGTTCGTAGCATTGAATTACATGATTATATGTAATAGGACAGCTTTGCTCAGCTACTTCTGAGCCAAAAATGAAGCCACTTCTTCTCACTCAGTAGTTACAGTATTATAGTAACATCAGTTTTCATTCTGTGGGGCTGTCTCACTAAATATATATAGTGACACTGTTTTCCATGCAAGTAATTTTAGAAGGCTTGTATGTAATACATGTATGTGGTTTACAAATTGAAAGTGTTTTACATAAACAGGTCTTTTTATTTCTGAATGTTGGACTGATTGAAACTTGCTCTGATAACATTATAACTGCAGATTTGAAGACATTGAATTAAATCCAATGTTCAAAATGATTTGTCATGGAAATTCTATTTGGTTTGTTTCAGAGGAAGTTAAGAGATTATGTGCAACACATTTCACCAATATATTCTTCTTGGACTGAGAAAATGTGTAAGAAAAAACCCAAATACAACACGAGAGACAGTGTGAGGCCTGGAGTACCATAGAACTTTCATAAAAGGTTGAGTGAGTTTTAGGATGGCTGCCCAGAGACTGGTTTGGCTGTCTTAGTATCTCCCAATAAAATAGTACAGTTGCATTTGTTACTTAAAACCACCCCAACTGCCAGGAAATCAATGGTCTCAAATTGCAAGGGGTCTTAAAATGCTAGTTAATAATATACCAGAAAAATCATAAAGTTTGTTGTTGTGAAAAGGTGGTCTTGAAAAGATATGCAGTCTCTCATGTGAAGTGGGTTTTAGAACAGGCTACCGCAGTGCAGGGCGGTACAAAATGTCCATGGAGTCAATTAGATCCCTAAAATGTCTGCCTTCATATGAATGCCAAGTGGAACTTGACTGTTGCCATTAGAAGCCCACGTATTTACCACATATGGAAGAGTCAAAGTGGCCCCTGATTGAAAATTGCTGTAACTGTTTTCTCTTTCATTGGAAGTATTGGAATGGTTTCTTTACAGAGCTGGTCTGTTATATTGAGGCTACTTGACAGCAAATTTAAGTGTATATGTATGACTCAAAATACAGACTCTGAGACTGCAGACAATATTTTGTTTTTAATTTTTCAGTGAAACTTGAGACCCACAAGTTGCAGATCCAGCAGAACCAATTGTCAGAGTGTTGTATATATGCGTGTTGCATTAATTATTGCGTGTAGTCGCAATGATGAGGGACTGAAGTCTGTTGTTCTAAATTGAGTCAACTTATTTTGTCGACTGAAAAAACATTAACAAAATTTTGTGTATGTGCATCCCCCCCCCCCCCCCCAAATAATGAAATAAAAATTGTGAGGCATGTTTAATGCCAGAGTTTGGATCAAGATGGTTTAATGTATGATTTTCTGTTGATTTCTGACCATAAAGGGTTGATATTAAAGAAACTGTATAAGAAAATACCAAGGTCCTGCTGTTAAGAGAATCTTTCATGCTTGAGTAAGTTTGGCACTATAAACACTAGTGTTTGATGTGCAAAATTAACATGCACGAAAATGAATGAGAAAAATGAAGTGAAATTTACTGATGGGTTGGAGAGTCCAATGGTTTGAAATTTACTGTTGGGGTGGAGAGTCCAATGGTTTGAAATTTACTGTTGGGGTGGAGAGTCCAATGGTTTGCAGTAATCTGTGTAGGCAGCTGGTATGACCAAGTAGCCTATGTTTTCATTATCCAGCTTGTCTCGCGGGGTCTGCTGTTGATCTGCAGCAAACCATCAGAGGTGCACAAAGTCATTGGAGCATTGTGTTGGTTATAGACCAGTGATTTTCTGAGTGCGTAACAGGGCAGGTTCACGAAGTTCAAATGTTTCTGGTGATTCTCACCTGCATGCTTTGTGCAGAAATTGCACTTGCAATTTTAATTTGGTGTTGCCTCTATATGTGCAAAAATTTTGAAGCAAAAATGGCATTTGTGTGAAATACCTTGCGTGAACATTTCTAGAACCACAGTAACTTATGCCTTTAAAGTATATTGTTGGTGCATGTATATTTTGCTGGAAAGTGGAAGTATTATGGGAAATGTGCATTAATTTTGGTCCTTATAGGGCGTCAGTTAAACTACCAACATGCCTAATGTACAATCTGTGGGCATTTTGCACAACCAGGCAAGTTTTACAACAGATGGCTTGGGGTAGGTGTGTCACGGTTTGTCAGTCAGGCAAAGCAAAAACCACTGCCACATATGAAGTGAGGTAATAGGAAAGTCTGTTGTCTCAGTATTTCCAGCTGATAAAGGAGATCCAATTAATGTGATAAGGTTGAAGATGGGACCCTATGGTCAGAATGTTTCCAGCACATTTCTCAACATATCTCTGAATTAACTATGTCTACTGAAAATGAAATTTCAGTGATGAAATTTTTATACTTTACAAACTTTCTGTCGTCTGTCAAGGCTGTAATTAATGTACAATGTTGAAGCATAACCTGTACACAACCATGTTTAACCCAACAATTTTTTGAATTAGCGACATGTGCTACATGCATAAGAATGGACATTATAAAAATAAGGTTTAGCCCTATCTCCCCGATCCTCCTTCTCACCATGAATTACGGCCAAATCAACAGCCTGCCTTGGGATGAGTTGGACACTTATATCCCAACCTGCACCAAGGAAAGCTCTTGACCAAAAGTATCCTTTCCAAGTAGATCGCATTCAAAATTCTTAATATCTAAGAACCTTGAGCAAAAGTATTGAAACAGAAAACGTTTCACCTCCAACAGGCTTAAGGGGGGGAAGGAGAGGGTCAAAAGAGTGGTTAGAAGATCCAGGTACATTGAAGTACTTTGGCAGTCATGCTCTGGTAATTGAGTATTTCCTGTTCTAAACAGTGTCTGATAGAAGAATTCAAACCTAATTGCTGCTGCATGTGTAAAAACTGATGTAAAATTATTTATTGATGTATAATAAACTGACAACAAACCAGAATATATGTCTCTTGTTTTATTGACCAGCAAAGTATTTGTAACTAGCACACAGCTCATTTCCAGGACAGATGCTTCTCCATATTCATGGTCTGCTGATTTCACTGCCATATTTTGGTAAAGTTGAAAGGTTTAAGTGGGTAACTTGGCCATGTGCTATTTGCCTTTCAGCTGTAAAAGGCCAGTGAACCTAAATATGGCCATGTTAAAAAAACAAAACAAAACAAAAAAAAAACAAAAAACAAAAAACAAAACAAAACAAAAAAACCCTGCAAGTGACATATCCTTTCAAAAGACTCTTCTTTGCTTGAGTCATAAATAATGCTCCTCTTGAGTCATAAATAATGCAAAAGTAACAGTTTCAGTTTAACCCTATTCCCCCTTGAATTGACACTTGAGTCCACACCACTCCTTAGCATGAGTTGGGCACTAAGTGCCCAACTCGTGCCAAGGAAAGTTGTTGACCTGGGGCATGTGATCTTGATCGGGCTCATCTACAATTCTCAGCCAAAAGTGTTTTTCATTACTGTAGAAATCAGTTGAAAACACTGAAGCAGATGACATTTGACCACCAACCTGTTTAAGGGGGAAAGGGTTAACTTGTATATACATGTATATTTGAAAATAAAAAGGTGTGCAAAATTTTGAAGTGGTAAGATGACTTCCTCCACTGAGAGTCCAGGTTTATACATGTACCAGTATATCATAATGTGGAGATGGGAGATCAACATGAATGGGCTATTGAAGTATGCATGCTCCTCGGCTTTGGAAATTTATGTTTATCTGCTTTTTGTCACAATCCTATAATCTATGTTATGCCCACAATAAAAAGATTCATAATCTGTGTTACGCCCACAATAGAAAGCGGGCTGTTGACCGACCAGGTGGTGCTATCACTTTGCGTCCTAAGAATTTTAGCTTGGATTAATTTTCTGTTCTGATTGTGACAAGAAAGGGAAATGTTGTTTTTTATTTTTTTGCACAAGGCAGAAAATGTGATTGGTTTTGTTTGATTACGACTTCGAGAAGTTTATTTGTTAAGCTTGCTGGAAGGCTTTCTGTGTTGACACAGGGGTATGGCCTCGTATGTAAGCAGGACTATGCTTTGTGGGCAAACTGAACGCTAAAGGCATAAACATTTTATACGTGTGAAATCAGTTTCCACTGAACTGGAACAAGGAAGGGGATCACTTACTAAGAAATCTTGTCAAGTATTTGCAATGTATCCACGTTTATGAAAGATACACGTCCTGAGAAACGAACCAGATGCAACCATCACGCAGCACAGGAACTATGCAACAATTTGCTACCATGATACTGCTATTTACCTTTACTGAAGGACGGCAAAAATTTTATGGTTTATTTTGTCAGCTTTTTGTCTGTGTACAGTAAGATTTTATGCCACAATACTGTGAAGTGTCCCAAATGTCAAGTGAACCACTTCAGAGATTTTCACACAGAAAAACACTTCCTTTTTGATGTTTCCCTTACTGTCTCAGCCTATATGTGTTCAACTCCTTGATAATGTACCTTCTTTAAAGATAATGTGTGATTCCATCAGATGTTTTTTTGTTTTTTGTTTTCAATTCTTAATGACCCAGTCTCACAGAAATTGTGACCAGAAGGGCATCTCAAAAGCAATGACATCATGAGCATGAAGATGTGTCCAGTCACCCGTTGTGGGATATGGACCATTGCTGTTTATTGGGGCACAACCACAAAGGCTTCAGTAAGGGTGGGGGAATTTATGTGATCAGCTTTTCTTCCCCTCCTTTTTTTTTCTCCTATGATGTGTGATGTGTGTCTTTGATTTTGTTTGATATTAATATTTTGTGACCTGTGATTTGATTCTTTGATTTGTGTGAACTGTAATGGGTACCCCATGACCCCCTCTTGTATGTCCGAAAAGGGGTCCTCCTCTTAAAAGGCCTCTCTCACCAGAGGCCACCCCTTTTGAAAGGCCAGCATTCCTGTACAGAAAGTATGGTATTTCCATTATATTCTCCCCGTTAAGAGAGGCCACCCCTCTTAAAAGGCCACTTTTTGGCTGTATTTGGGGTGACCTTATAAGAGAGGGACCACTGTACCTGATTGGCACAACATGGTGGACTCCGGAACTATGCATGCACTGTCACAGTTCATGGGTTGTTTACGTTCTCTGTGACCTGGTTTAAGATATTTTGGAAACTCATAAAAAAGTACTGCTGTCTTCACCTTCATCAGTTATGATCAACCAGGAACAACATAACTGCTGGAGAAATTGGAAATACATTTTTTTCCTGTCTGTGGTCTACACACATATTTTTTTTGTCTGTGTGCCAACACAGACATTCTGTTCTTTCTTTCTTTCTTTCTTTCTTTCTTTCTTTCTTTCTTTCTTTCTTTCTTTCTTTCTTTCTTTCTTTCTTTCTTTCTTTCTTTCTTTCTCTCTTTCTTTCTCTCTTTCTTTCTTTCTTTCTTCCTTCCTTCCTTCACTACCAAATTTTGTTCACCAGTTTTCGCAAACACTATTACACTCAGAAACTTCAAACTTATTATGATTATAGGTCTATACAGGAATTTGTGCCTTAAAATAAAGAGAAAATATGTTGAGGATTATGCAAATTAGGGCATTTGAAATTTGAAATCTTGCATATCTCCAAATATATTATAGGAACAGGTGACAAATGCAACTTCACTTTATAGGTTTGTAACACTGCACATTTTTGTCATTTCCATGTGACCTTCAAAGTTCCAGGTCATTTTGCCAATTGAAATTTTTTTCTAGCCATAACTCAGTCAATTTTTATCATGTTGGGCTGAAATTGTAGATATTGCAACACTGCATGTTTTTGTTATATACATGTGGCCTCTTAAGGTCAAGGTCATTAGGACATTTGAAATTTTCATCTAGGTATCACTTAGTCAATTTTCATCCAATTTTAATCATGTTGGACTCAAATTGTAGGTATTGGAACTCTACACATTATTTAATTTACATGCGACCTCTAAGGTCAATGTCATGTTACCTTTTGAATTTTCCTTTTAGCCATAACTCGGTAAATTTTTGTCGCATTTTGATCATATTGGGCTAAAATTGTAGATATTGTAATACTGCACATTTTTTTTTTATAATATTTTACATGTGAGCTCTAAAGGTCAAAATTCAAGGTTATTTGGCCCTTTGAAATTTCCATCTAGCCATAACTTGTTCAATTTTCATCCAATAGATCTTATGCACGGTCGCCATTTTGAATAAATTAGCGCCATGTTGGGAAATTGCATTCTGGGATTAATTGTAGTACGCTGCTGAGATCAGTCCCTACTTGCATTGATATTAGATAGCTCGCCGTGATAAGTTTCACTCGTTGCTTAGCGAGTTTTTTCACTAATATGGTCGGACAAATGTAACATATATTTGGTTTCTGAAGGTGTAGTATAGAAACTAGAAAAGAAGATTTGCTTCAAAGCAAATCTGTCTGTGCGCCTTCAAAAGTTGTAAATATTAAATGCTACAACTTTATCCTATGGTACTTCACATCACTTTGAGCCTATGCCTGGATGCAAATTTCAAAGTCCAAATGACCTTGACCTTTCATCTTTACAGGTCACATGTAAATTGCACAGTGTTACAATACCGACAATTTTAAGCCCAACATGAACCAAGTCGGATGAAATTTGACCAAGTTTTGACAAGATGAAACTTTCAAAGGGCCAAATGACCTTGACATAGCCCTTTTGAGGTTACATGTTCTTATAAAAACGCACAGTGTTGCAATACCTACAATTTGAGTCTAACATGATTAAAATTGGTTGGAAATTGGCTAAGTTATGGCTAGACGGAACTTTCAAAGGTTGAAATGACCTTGACCTTTGAACTTTAGAGGTCACATGTAAGTTTCAAAAATGTGCAGTGTACAATAGCTACAGTTTGAGCCCAACATGATCAAAATTGGATAAAAATTGACCAAGTTATGGCAAGAAGAAAGCAACCATTGAATGTGGCCTCTGACCTTGAAGTGACCTTTGACCTTGAGATGACCTCAACCTGAAGTGAACCTTGACCTCAAAAATGACATTTTGGCTTAAAATTGAACTTTGACCTTGACATGACCTTTGACCTTGACATGACCTTGACATTTGAGATGACCTTTCCCTGGCTATGATTGAATTCCTATACACTCGGAACCACATCTACTATAGTACATAAGATGTTGAAGATTTAAAACTTTAATTAGCCCCCATTTGCATAATTTTGAAAAGCATGACCTCTCATTATAAAAAGGCCTGACTTCATCCATAGAAGTATAATTATGCCAAGTTTGGCGTTTCTATTTGTAATACTTTTCAAATGAAATGTCAGACAAATTTGCCTGTAAAGAAAGAAAGAAAGAAAGAAAGAAGAAAGGAAAGAAAGAAAGAAATAAAGAACTCCTAGAAAAACAGTATGTCTGTGTTGGCACACAGACATAACTATCTGGTCTCCAAAAACAATGTGGAAAATTTAAGTCTTTAAGGGAGAAAAATAAGTTATAGTTAAGGGTGTCCTTGAGGACAAATGTCATCAATTCACTGTGGTGTTTTTTGTTTGCATGCATCCCTACTTTCTCATCTTTTTCTTTCGCTTGTGGGTAGTTTTTTCTTTTTCTTTTCTTTTTCTCCTTTTTTTCCGAGTTAACTGGTGCGTTTCGATCGTCCTTTAAGAAGTGTGATTGTCTTTGACGCGGAGGTCTGCCTTTCAGTGAGAAATAATCCATGGACAAAATGAACATAAGAATGCAACAGAGACCACATTCATCTGGTTTGGCGCGGGTTTCAATAATATTTCAATGAGGGGAAACGGCAAACTCGTGGGCATATCGGACATACCGAAAATGTCATTTTTAGTGCGTTTATTGTCAAATAAAGGGCATAATAATAACGACTACTTGCACATACTTCAATAGTTTCTCTTCAAATCAGGAACGTACACTTGCCTTAAGACATCCCTTTGGTAATCAAGAGGTTCGACAGACATATACAAACAAACAAGCGCACGTGCAAGACACAATTTGCTCCTGCAAACACTCTAGATTTGTGTGTGTGTGTGTGTGTGTGTGTGTGTGTGTGTGTGTGTGTGTGTGTGTGTGTGTGTGTGTGTGTGTGTGTGTGTGTGTGTGTGTGTGTGTGTGTGTGTGTGTGTGTGTGTGTGTGTGTGTGTGTGTGTTGGTTTAAATGTATTTTATTTCTCGAAATACATGTACCATTGGGGAGCTGGCAACGCCTAGACGAGCCCGTCTCTTGGGCGGATATCGATGCAACTTTGTATGTTTAAGCGTGTTACACATCTTTGCAATGTACATGTATATTATTTCAGTAATTCTTTTTATTTCACACAATTACCCTGAAAATACCGAATTAAAATGGGAAAACAACGTGGTAGCGATATGGTTCGTGAGTCTTCAAAGTGTGCTTTCTGAAACCATTAGTACGTGTTAAGTCACTTTGCCTTTCTTTGTGTTAACGATGTTTGCATAAAAATTAATCAACCGGTGCTTAAGCTATGAAAGAGTTTATGAGATTAGCACAAGTACTGGTTGCTTAAAAAAACTACTTGTGAAAACAACACGCCAAGAAACAACACACGGGTTGTTAGCTGAGGAGCACATGGTAAAAATACCTGTAGTTTTAAATGTTAAAATGAATATTTTAGTGACGTGTCAAAAACGGAATCTTTTGCCCGTTTTTTCGACTATGATAGTATAAACATATTTATTTTCTCTGGATTGCCTAATAGTACACAAAGACTAATCTGGAGGCTCTCCAGTACATAAAAGGACGCACAGGAATATATACAATACACACTGGACGAGAACAGAAGACTAAATTCACGGCTTGTACACGAATAATACAATTGATGCCAGATAGTGGAGACTTATAATTAGATCATATACTAAATTAGTAGATGAAACGTCTAGATTCTGATAAGAATGTGTGAACAGCCTCAAAGATGAATACATTATCAGTGTCTGGCAATTCCTCACTACCTTTCAAGAGAATATTTAGTAAAATGTCACTAGAGCACTGAACTATTAAAGTCGGATTTACACCTGGAGCGAGTAAGTGACACACAGTGTTCAGTAGACGGACCCTTTGCACGGTGAACTTGGGGCAGAACAAAAGGTAATGTTTCGTATCTTCAGTGGCATGAGAGCATGCACACGTTGAGGCTGGAAGGATATTGACATGATGTAGATGGGCGTTTAAAACAGAGAAGTTAAGACGTAACTGCGTGTGGCATATGTTCAGAAAACGACTTCCATGTTTAAAGTATGTGGGCTTTTTGTCAACACTTAAGAGTAATAGATTTAATTTAGATTTAAACTGCGGCAGGGAATTGGTGAGACGAGTATCAACCGGGAGGTTATTCCATAATTTGATAGCAGACGGGAGAAATGAATCGCCGAAGCGATTGGTGGTGAACCTAATTTGGCGTAATTCAGTACGATTTCTCAAAAGGCGCCCAGTAGTGAAAGCAACGTCACGAGGAACGAGATCATGTAGGTATTGTGGAGTTAACCTATTGTACATTTTAAAGAAAAGAATAAGTTTAAAGTATTTCCTCCGATTTGCCAGAGTTTGCCATTCAAGCTCTTCGAGAAGTAAGACACGTGGAGTGTATCTAGTTGCGCCAAGGCAGATCCTGGCTGCCTCATACTGAACAGCTTCTATAGATTGTGACAGGTTTTCAGTGCAATTGTCAAACAGGACACACCCATATTCGAGGATAGGACGAATCATTGTACTGTACAGCCGTATGAGTGTTTGGCGGGAGAGTTTATATTTGAGTCTGCGTAAAAGAGCAAGCCGTTGGCTGGCTTTATTAACAATACGTGTTATATGCTGGTGCCATGACAAGTTACTTGAGAGTGTAACTCCAAGGTGAGTATGTAGAGTGGCCTCAGGTATCGGTGTGTTTCCAAGAAGTAGGGGAGGATGATCTGGCTTATGTCGTTTAGCTGAGAAGGTCATTGAGATGGATTTTATGGCATTAAATGTCATACGCCAGAGCTTGCCCCAACGATGAATTTGTATAAGATTATAATTAAGGTTTTCAGCTGTGGCCATTGGTTCGTGGACAATTTCAAGAATACTGGTATCATCTGCGAATAAACGGATGTCACAGGTGATGTTGACAGTGATGTCGTTAATGTAAACGAGGAAAAGTAGGGGACCAAGGATCGAACCTTGGGGCACTCCAGCCTCTATAGGGAGCCAAGGTGAGGTCTGTCCTCCAATAGTAACACGTTGAAGTCGGTTTGAGAGATAGCTTTCTATAAATAGTAACACAGGATCTTCAAACCCCAATTGTTTCAGTTTAAAAAGTAGACCAGCGTGCCAGACTCTGTCAAAGGCCTTGGATATGTCCAGAAAAACCATACGGGCCTCATGGCCCAACTCAATGCCACTGTAAATAGTATGAAGTATGCTAACAAGTTGATTTATGGTGGAATCGTTTTTTTTAAAGCCAGAGTTTTTAGCAGAAAGTAAATTGTTAGAGGTTAGATACTCATATGATTAAGAAAACTCACCGCATAGGTTTAAACATATGTATTTATACAGGATTGTCTAACAGTACTTCTAGATGACTAATAACATGGGTTGTCGAGCTGAATATGACTAAGGTGGAAGAGCAAAATCTCAGCTTATCAATCTGATTAATTTCTGCTGCAGATGAACACGTCCCTGTTTTCATGTATGACATTGCGTAATGAAAGTTGAACATTTCCTTTTTTCATGTCTGACTCGGATTATTCCCAAATCAAAGTTTGTATAAGAATACCTTAGTTTTGAAACAACTTTGCTCAAAACTACATGGATTTATCTTTGAAAAATCAGTAATAAAGGAAGGAAAATTTGTTGTTTTAGGGAGCGTAATATTTCTTTTTTTTTTCTTTCTTTCTTTCTTTCTTTCTTTCTTTCTTTCTTTCTTTCTTTCTTTCTTTCTTCCTTTCTTTCTTCCTTTCTTTCTTTCTTTCGCTCCTTCATCTACTAACCTGCATGTCTGTCTGTCTATCTATCTATCTATCTATCTATCTATCTATCTATCTATCTATCTATCTATCTATCTATCTATCTATCTATCTATCTATCTATCTATCTATCTATCTATCTATCTATCTATCTATCTATCTATCTATCTATCTATCGATCTATCCATCTATCTTTCATGTTCTTTTATCATCGGCCATAGTGTTTACACGTTGGTTGCAAAACACACAATACGATTTGGTTCCAAAAGGAAAATGATTCAGATGACAGGGTTACCCAGTTGGAATGGATATATTTAAAGTAAACTATGTAGACTGATCGCAATGTGCAAATGTCATCATTCAAAGTTACACGGCAAACGTCTTTCTTTCTTTCTTTCTTTCTTTCTTTCTTTCTTTCTTTCTTTCTTTCTTTCTTTCTTTCTTTCTTTCTTTCTTTCTTTCTTTCTTTCTTTCTTTCTTCTTTCTTTTCTTTCTTTCCAAATTTTGTTCACCAGTTTTCTTGAACATTATTACGCTCAGAAACTTCAAATTTATTGTGATTATAGGTCTATACATGAATTTGTGCCTTTTAATAAAGAGGAGAAAATGTGTTGAAGATTATGCAATTTAGGGGCATTTGAAACTTGAAATCTTGAATATCTCCAGAACTATTATAGGAACAGGTAACCAATCCAACTTCAATTAATAGGTTTGTAACACTGCACATTTTTGTAATTTACATGTGACCTCTAAAGGTCAAAGTTTAAGGTCATTTGGACCTTTGAAATTTTCATTAAGTCATCACTTAGTTAATTTTCATCCAATTTTGACCATGTTGGGCACAAATTGTAGGTATTGCAATACTACATATTTTTATAATTAACATGTGGTCCTGAAAGGTCAAAGTCATACTTTCTTCAGATCTTTCCTGGTCTGCCCACGTAAACCATATATTAACTAAATCACGTAAATTGATAGGTATTTTGAAATGTTTACAATTTAAACTAAACAGACGTGCCCTCGAATCACTGTATTTCTCTTTCATTAGACCTACTACGGAATATGCTAGTGTGGTCTGGGATGGGTGCACACAATCGGACCGAGATCTTCTCGAAAGTATTCAGTTGGCTGCAGCCAGAGTAGTTACAGGAGCTTTAAGTCATACAAGTCACTTTAAACTGTACGCTGAAACGGGACCTCGCCGAACGTAGACGGAAGCACAAACTGATACTTATGTACAAAATAATAAATGGATTTACTCCAGCATATTTGCAGAATTTAATACCACAAACAGTTTCAGAACGAACTAGATACAACATCAGATCAAGACATGACATCACATCCTTCTTTGCTCGAACAAACATTTTCTGTAATTCTTTCTTTCCGGCTACTATTCGAGAATGGAACCTTCTTCCATATTCTACTAAAAATTCCGAACATCTGGATGAATTCAAGAAAAAATTAAATAAATCAAAGCCTAAAAGCAATGAACTATTCAACTTTGGTGACAGGAAAATCGGAATAATCCATGCCAAATTGAGAATGGGCTGCATCCAGTTGAATAGTGATCTATTCAAGATGGGTTTGGTAGAATCTCCACTCTGTGCCTGTGGAGACTTGTCTGAGGAGGCTTTTCATTTTTTCTTCCAGTGTAACAAATATGTCTTGCAAAGAAATGACCTACAGACAAAAATTACACCTTTAGCTTCATTCAACATAAAAACAATTCTGTTTGGAACATCAACAAAAATGAATTCAAAGAATATGGAAATTTTTAATGCTGTCCACTATTACATAAAAGCAACTGGAAGATTTAATGTTTGACTCCTGTTACCAATTTACGTAATGCTCACAGACTGGCTTACCCTCCCCTTCCTTCTTACCACAGTCCGTAATGTCCTGTTTGTTATCTATTCGTTATCTAGATGTTATCCATTTACTTGTTGTGTGTCTGTTTATGTACAAGAGGCCTTCATATAGGCATCGCCTGTTGGCCAATTGTTTTTGCAATAAAATATGTTTAAACCAAAGGTCAAAGTACAAGGTCACTAGGACCTTTGAAATTTTCATGCAGCCATAATTCTGTCAATTTTTATCCAATTTTGACCATGTTGTACCCAAATTATAAGTATTGCAACACTGGATATTTTTGTAATTAACATGTAACCTGTAAAGGTCAAAGGTCAAGGTTATTTGGCCCTTTTGATTTTCATCTAGCCATAACGTGGTCAATTCTCGTCCGCTTTGGTTCATGTTGGGCCTAAATTGTAGATATTGTTAAGCTGGACAAATTTGTAATTGGCATGTGACCTTTAAAGGTCAAAGGTCAACGTTATTTGGACTTTTGAAATTTTTATCTAGCCATAACTTGTTCAATTTTCGTCCGATTTCAGTCATGTTGGACTCAAATTGTAAGTATTGCAACACTGCACTATTTTTTTTTTCAGTTTACATGTAACCTCTAGGGGTCAAAGTCATTTGGACCTTTGAAATTTTCATCTAGCCATATTAACAACTTTTGAAGGCACACAGACAGGTTTGCTTTGTAGCAAATCTTTTCTAGTTTATTTATGTATTTTATTTATTTATTTACTTTTAATTTCTGCAAGAGGTATTAAGTACATGATACAAAGATTGAGGTCTTTATCGCAACACGATCATTATGGTATAAAAGTATGTCCATCAGGACTTAATAACAAGAGATCGCAAAGGTACGGCCTCGTGAAAATTGTCAGAAGTAATTCTCAACAATCTGCGGAATGCAGCTTACGCTTCCAACGAATAACAACACAGTTCAATGACGTCGTGTTTAATGCTTCAGCGAAACAGAAAAAAATATGCGTAGGAACAAAAAAAATGTCATTTCGGTTCCTGAGTGCTCTCCGGGCCAATGAGCATGATCTCCAAATTAGTTGCAAGCGTGGAGAAATAAATCTAGTAGATTGGCCAGTAGCTACTGGTTCAACAATACTGCATTGTATTGTTAGGAGTATATATTCTATATTTTATTCTCTTTTA